>BGPR01050420.1:0-11071 GCA_013235015.1 Araneus ventricosus
AAAAAAAAATATATGTTACAAGTAACGTCATATCCTGTAGAGTTCTTGAACTCCTTAGAATTGTCAGGGGTACCTTCCGACAAGCTGATATTAAAAGTCGGTGTGCCAGTACTATTGATACGTAACCTCGATGTACCGAGACTGCGCACGGTTTCAAATTGCACACATAGGTCCAAACGTCGTGAGAACGTTTTAAAACGAGAGAGTGTTTTAATTTCACGCATTCCGATAATACCGAAGGATTTGCTATCCAATTTCAAAAGGTAGGCTCAGGGCCAGACACTCAAAGGGGCAGGCGTACATTTGGAAAACCATATTTTTTCCATAGGCAACATATGTGGCGTGTTCACGTGTGTCCAGACCACTAAACCTCTACATTCGTGCAAAAAACGTAAAACAAAAAAAGCGTAGTATACAAAAGTGTGTTAGCATAGATAAATAAATTATCTAACTATAACAGCAAACAATCCTGTTAGTCGTCCAATAATGTATTATCAACCGTCAAAACTTTTAATTTTCCCTTTCAACATGTAACGAAACATTTACATTCGTGAATTTAAAAAAATTAATACTTCAAATTCTTTGCGCACGAAGTCGCGAGTTACAGCTAGTTATAAATATAAAGGAATCTTTCGTCAAATTCATAATCAGATGGCGCCACTGTTTGGAATCGAAATTTAATTAAGTTAATCATTAAAAAATAATTAAGGTCTTAAAATATTAAAATAGTGAATTGTCACCGAGAGAAAAAGACTAAAAAGTACAAAATTTCAAAACTCTGTCATATCAGGAATGGAGTGAAAAATTGGTTACAAAATTCCATCTTTTCAAGCATGAAACAAGTTAAGTTAAATAACCAGCGGGAGTGGTCTCCCCTAAACTTTCTCGTATACTTCCCAAAAAGGTGTCATTTTCCCTCTCACTAGGGTTGCCATACGTCCCGTATACTATTTGTCCCGTTTGCTTCCTAAACTCTCAGTCATTATAATTTTAAAATGACCTGCGCCCATTTTTATGATTATGCGTAAAAGGGAAATGATAACAATTAAAAAAATTGCGTAAGTTCTCAATTTTTACGCGCGCTGAGGTACCACAACTTTATTGAAAGTTTTTGAGATCGAAATCTTATTACAAATATCATGCAAGATTTCACCATACCTTCCATCTGGAGAATGTCAGAACGAAGTTTCGGGATCAGGGGGTTGCCATAATTTCCGAAGCTACAATACTTCGTAGACCGCAAAGGTCAAAAACCAACTACACTAACTTGAGTGAAATAAGCGAAACGCTCACCAACACACAGTCGCAATGTGCATTTTGAAGCAAATATGCAATTTGAACATCTTTTTTTTCAACGGATTGAAACGAAATTTGAGCACAGATCTATAATTAATATTAGCAAACGCCATACCAATTTTTATTTACCTAAGACAAAGGGTTTAGGAGATATAATTTTTACAAGTATGCGATTATACAGACCGACAGACAGTCAACCCTTTGACGGATTTGACCCAAAATTTTATACGGACCTACATTCATGTTGATAAAACTGTGTACCAAATTTTATTCATCTAGCTATTCAAGTTTTTGAGTTAAAGTGTTCGCATGACCGCGGACAGACAGACAGACAGACTTCCTGTGGACGGATTTTGTCCAAAATTTGATAGAAACCTACAAATTATGTGTCAAGTTTACATATCAAATTTCATCTCTGTATATCTGACAGTTTTCGAGTTATTGTATTCACAGACACACGGACAGACATAATTCCAAAACTGTGTTTTTCGGACTCAGGGAGGTCTAAAACGTGGAGATTCGTCAAAATCTCGAGTTCGAATTTTTTGACGATTACAATACTTTCTCTTTGTATACTTCGTATACGAGAAAGTAAAAATGTTTAGTAATAAAATAACGAAATAAAAGAGTTGGGATATTTTTATTTTACGCGTAAGGATTTAGCACTTAAAAGTGACTTAAGTTCTTTAAACGTGTAGGAACAAACATACCTGACTGATTTTGCTACTTCATCTCCAAGTAGGCCACATTTTAAAATTCCAAATCCAGATGTGAAATTTCCTGCTTTTCAAACAAAGCAAATAATCAGCATATGACATTTTCTATTAGTTTCACTAACAAAAATAAAAGTGAATGTTGCTGTGACGATTCCTCTGATGAAAAAAAAAATAACACTGTACAACAAATTTGAACTTTTTGTCTGTCCTTTATACGAAACTATGCGATTCTGTATAAACAAATGGTGCTTGATTCATATTTCAAAACCAAAATGGTCCATCACGTACCGTTTTTGTAGGAGACATACTTCTTATATTTATACAAATTGGTTGCAGAAAAATATAACAGAGGCTTGATTATAGAAAATACAAACACTAAAATGATTTTTTTTGGCCGTTTCCTCTTGTAGGCATCCGATTGTGTGTCTCTGATAACAGACTAGCAATATTCAGCTAGCATACTTCGATTCCATCGTCCACTGAAACGCTTTTCAAACATAGAGATGTCCTGGTGAAATCTTTCCCCACGCTTGTCACTAATTGCGCCAAGGTTTTGAGGAAAGAAGTTCAGATGTGAGTCCAAAACGTGTAATTTTAATGACATATTACAACCTATAACACGAAAAAGCATTTCACCATGTCACCAACAAGATCTTCATAGTTTTCAGCTCTCTTATTTCCAAGGAAATGTGTGCACACTGATTTGAATGCCAGCCAGGCTGCTTTTTCTGCTTCTGACAGTTTTTTTCAAACTCTTCATCGCGAAAGACTGCTTTAATTTGTGGGCCAATAAACATACCTTCGTTTACCTTTGCATCACTTAAATGCTTGAATTTGTTCCTGAGATGCAAGAAAGCTGCTTTTTCTGCTTCTGACAGTTTTTCAAACTCTTCATCGCGAAAAGACTGTCTTTAATTCTGGGCTAATAAAAATACCTTCTTTTACTCTGCATCACTTAAAATGCTTGAATTTGTTCTGAGATGCAAGAAAGCTGCTTTTCTGCTTCGACAGTTTTTTCAAACTCTTCATCGCGAAAGACTGCTTTAATTTGTGGGCCAATAAACATACCTTCGTTTACCTTGCATCACTTAAAGTGTTGAGATTTGTTCCTGAGATGCAAGAGTGCTTTTCTGCTTCTGACAGTTTTTCAAACTCTTCATGCAGACTGCTTTAATTTGTGGGCCAATAAACTACCTTCGTTTACCTTTGCATCACTAAATGTTGAATTTGTTCAGATGCAAAAGCTGCTTTTCTGCTTCTGACAGTTTTTTCAAACTCTTCATCGCGAAGACTGCTTTAATTTGTGGGCAATAAACATCTTCAGTTTACTTGCATCACTTAAATGCATTTGTTCCTGAGATGCAAGAAAGCTGCTTTTCTGCCCTTGACAGTTTTTCAAATCTCATCGAAAAGACTGTTTAATTTGTGGGCCAATAAACATACCTTCGTTTACCTTTGCATCACTTAAATGCTTGAATTTGTTCCTGAGATGCAAGAAAGCTGCTTTTTCTGCTTCTGACAGTTTTTTTCAAACTCTTCATCGCGAAAGACTGCTTTAATTTGTGGGCAATAAACATACCTTCGTTTACCTTTGCATCACTTAAATGTTTGAATTTGTTCTGAGATGCAAGAAAGCTGCTTTTTCTGCTCTGACAGTTTTTCAAACTCTTCATCGCGAAGACTTTTAATTTAGGCAATAAACATACTTCGTTACCTCATCTTTAAATATTTATAATTTGTTCCTGAGATGAAGAGAAAGCTGCTTTTTCTGCTCTGACAGTTTTTTTCAAACTCTTCATCCATGAAAGACTGCTTTAATTTGTGGCCAATAACAATTTCGTTTACCTTTGCATCACTTAAATGTTTGAATTTTCTCTGAGATGCAAAAAGCTGCTTTTCTGTTCTGACAGTTTTTTCAAACTCTTCATCGCGAAAGACTGCTTTAATTTATGGGCCAATAAACATACCCTTCGTTTACCTTTGCATCACTTAAATGTTTGAATTTGTTCCTGATGCAAGAAGCTGCTTTTTCTGCTTCTGACAGTTTTTTTTTCTCAAACCTTCATCTGGAAAGACCGTTTTAATTTGTGGGCCAATAAACATAATCTTCGTTTACCTTTGATCATCTTAAATGTTTGAATTTGTTCCTGAGATGTACAAGAAAGCTGCTTTTCTTAGTTCTGACAGTTTTTTTTCAAACTCTTCATCGCGAAAGACTGTTTCATTGTGGCCAATAAACATACCTTCGCTATTCACCTTGCATCACTAAATGTTTAATGTTGTTCCTGAGATGAAGAAAGCTGCTTTTCTGCTTCGACAGTTTTTTTCAAACCTTCATGCGAAAGACTGCTGCCTTTAATTTAGTAATAAACATACCTTCGTTTAACCTCTCTTAAATGCATCACTTGAATTTGTTCCTGGTGCAAATCTTTGCTAGTTTAAAGTTTATACGAAGACCTTATTCCAATATGCCCGTACCTGCATACATGTCCTGAGTGAAGAAAGCTCTTGAGGTCACAATTTCCATCAAACCGAGTTTAATGTAGCTTGAATGATGAAGAAAGAACAGATGGATTCGTTTAAGTGAGTTCATGTGATATGTTTTGTGATGCAGAATGAATTTTTTTTCTTGGATATGCTACTTTTTTTTAGGATGTGGCTTTTTGCGATTTTGGAAAAAATGGTTACGTCGTAAACAAAAAATAATTACAGATTCGTCATTTTCAGCCAAGAACTTTAAAGAAACACATATTTACCTCTAAAGACATTTTTTCATGTTGTCAGTATGTAATCGAGTGCTACACATATACAATTCCCTCCTGCCCAGTTCACTGATAACAACTTTTCAAAATGAAGTTCAAATAACTCCATATACAGAAAATTTATTTTTAAGCTAAAAAAATAGTAATACATTTTTATGAAATATCTAAAAAATTTGAAAGTTTTAGAGATAGTATTATCTTGTTGAATCTGTCGTCGCATACACGACCGAAAGCGAAACTCATAAACAGCCAATGAGATTGCAACTTGCGCTGAGAGTGAAGGAAAAAAAAGAAAAATATATATTAAAAGAGTATTTTTCTTTCATGCAGTGGATGCTGTCCAAAGCCAGAGCGCGTCGATTAGCCCTAGTCCGTTAATCGTTGAAAGGAAGAAAGAGTTGTTTTTCAGTCTCGTGTCTCGCTATGAATGGATTTCTTGGGGCCCCCCCCCCCCCCCCCCCCCCCCCCCCCAGATTATTTTGCAGCTCAGACCTGCGTCTCTCTTCGTTTGGATTCATTTTATACCTTTTTTCAATTTTATATTACTTTTTTTGCATTTTCGTAAGTCATTGAACTCTGAGAGTGGAAAAGTAAGCAAATAAGATTCAAAACGGGAAATAGAAGTTTAAAAAATAATTTCAGGGGGTGCTGCCGCTCTGCAGCCGTAATGGACGAGCCGCCACTGCATATATACAGTGGAATCTCTCTATAACGAAATCGCTTGGTTCCAGTTGAAAAATTCGCTATAGAGAAAATTTCGTTATACGGAGATTAGAGATTTTTGCAGTTATTTAAGTAAATGTAACAAACCTTTTAGTATGTACGATTAAAAATGAAATAATATACATTATAAATTTGTTAAAATTATACCAATTTTTATTGTATAAATAAAATGCTCAAAAGTGAAGACAATTCGCCAATTTAGAGAATAATATGTACTAGTACGGATAAACATAAAATGCGTATTGTTACATCCATTTGCTGTTTCCACCCCGATTCTTGGAATCTTGACCCGTAGAAATGTTGCTCCCTCTGTAGAAACCCAGGTCCCCACAACTGCATTACCCTTCACATAACATTCTATTGTTATGTGTTATCGCTGGAATGAACAATGCGAATGGTTGCACATGTGAGCGATTTGTTTGCATAGAAATTAGCAACTTTCTTCAAAAATGACAAAAATCGAAAAGATAAAGGTCTGAAAAAATTCGTTATAGGGAGACAACCACATCTTATATGGAGAATATTTTGAATGTTATTTAACATTCCGATTAAAAATTTCGTTATAGGGAGAAATTCGCTGTAGGGAGACTTCGTTGTAGAGAGACTCTACTGTATTTCTTTATGCTGTTCCTGAGAGTTATGCGAAATGACAACTCATGACAGTGCATAAAAAGCAAGCGATCGGACGCATTTGCGGTTTATGACATAAAACTTGTTGTTACGTGGCTTACAGCCAAAGAAAGAGTCTACAGGAAACTAACTAATGGAAAAATATCATTCGTCAAGTTAGCGAATACTGTAAAATATCAAGCTAACTGTAGTTTAAAAGAAAATCCAAGTGCTTCATTTACTCACAAACACATTTGGATCATATTAATAAGGTGACCGACTTTTTCCTTTCTCGTATACGAAGTACACAAAGAGAAAGTATTGTAATCGTCAAAAAATTCGAACTCGAGATTTTGACGGATCTCCACGTTTTAGACCTCCCTGAGTCCGAAAAACACAATTTTGGAATTACATCTGTGAACACGATAACTCGAAAACTATTAGAGCTACGGGGATGAAATTTGGTATGTGGTCTTTAAACATAATTTGTAGGTTTGTATCAAATTTTGGACACAATCCGTCCACGGGAAGTCTGTCTGTCTGTATATCCGAAGTCATGTGAACGCTATAACTCAAAATCTTGAATAGCTAGATGGTTAAAATTTGGTACACAGTTTTATCGTCATGAATGTAGGTCCGTATTAAATTTTGGACAAAATCCGTCAACGGGAGGTCTGTCTGTCTGTATATCGGAAGTCATTTGAACACTGTAACTCAAAAACTGGAATAGCTAGATGGATAAAATCTGGTGCACAGTTTTATCGTCATGAATGTAGGTCCGTATAAAATGTTGGGCCAAATCCGTCAAAGGGTTGACTGTCTGTTGGCCTGTATAATTTACTTTTGAAATATCTCCACGCTCATGCGCACTGAAAACAATCTTCTGTGCACGCGAAAGGAGCGAATTACGTCGGTTTGTCCTTGAGCGGCAAGAGTGAAACCTAGCAGTGTGCGATAGATGCGTTTTAATCGGCACGCATATCCTTGAATTGGATTCTTTACCTAGATATTGTTCAATCACTATAATGAAAAACCTTCTGATAGTCATTGGATTCTGGATAACAGTAGGTTCGAATTTTTTCTGCCACGCGGGGGAAGGAGAAACGGCACCTTTTGGGGGAAGTATACGAGAAAGTTTAGGGGAGAACACTCCCTCTGGTTTACATTGAAAGGAAGGACATAAATAAATTGAAGAAAAAAATATCATAAACACAAGAAATATTTTATTCATTTGCAACAATCATGCAGTATACATACGGTTACAACACTACTATAGACCCTTGCTACATGCGATAAACTTGTGATTTATCTATTCTGTAACCATTATACTACTCTATGTAAATTTTGTATTAAAGAGATTGATAATTAAATTACATTTTCATACGAAACACTTGTTTTATGGTTTTTTCCCGACGCTCTCACGAAAAATCTACGGAGCGGACCCGAACTGCGCCTTTCTTATGTTTTATTTAGAATAGCTTCTCATGGCGCCATCTGTTGACAGTATATAATAGATAAATTGAAGGAAAAAAATACCATAAATAAAAGAAATATTTTATTCATTTGCTGCAATCATGCAGTATACATACGTCCGGATTTCGCCCGGACAATCCGAATTTGAAGATGGCGGCCGGACAAGTGTCCGGATCTTCAGAATATCCGGATTTACGTCAATGAATTCTATGAGAAAGAAATTTAATTGTAATAGAGAATATCTGACGTATTCAAGAAGGATGAAGTCAATGAAAGGAAATTCATTGTTTACACTGTTTACATCCATTGTTGATGAATCAGTGGATGAGCCTCCTTACCCAAGCCCCAGTTCAAACTGAAAATGAAAAGTTTTGGCAGTTTTGCTTTAATTTCTTTCATTAATATATTTTTCAAATACCAAACATCAATAAAAATTATATATTCTTTGCATTCTGGCGTTTTAATTTTTTTTCACTTCCTTCTGGCAAAACGAACAAGCGTCCCTAATCGCAGTGGAGAAAAAAAGTTTGGGAATCGGAAGTTTGGAGGCGAAAGGCGGTGGTAGAAGCGGAAAGGATTAGCGCAAGTGAATCGCTCAATTATGACCTCGCGTCATTGTGTGATGAAAAAAGACAAATAGGCGATTTGAACACCTTCTTTTCGACAGATTGAAACGAAAATTGGGTACTGATCTAAAATTATTGTTAGCAGGTCTCATATCAATTTTTATTTATCAAAGCTTTCGGGTTTACGAGTTATAATGTTTAGAAGTATGCGATTATAGAGACCGACAGATAGTCAACCCTTTGACGGATTTGGCCCAAAATTTGATACGGACCTACATTCCTGATGACAAAACTGTGTACCAAATTTTATCCATCTAACTATTCAAATTTTTGAGTTATTGTGTTCACATGAAAGCGGACAGAAGGATAGACAGGCTTCCCGTTGAAGGATTTTGTCCAAACTTTGATAGAAACCTACAAATTATGTGTAAAGATCACACACCAAATTTCATCCCCGTAGCTCTCATAGTTTTCGAGTTATCGTGTCAACAGACAGACATAATTCCAAAATTGTGTTTTTCGGACTCATGGAGGTCTAAAAGATTCGTCAAAATCTCGAGTTCGAATTTTTTGACGATCACAATACTTTCTCTTTGTATACTTCGTATACGAGAAAGTAAAAAAAAAATCAACGGGAAGCTGTCTCTGCGAAACGGCCCTGGGATTGAGGGGCATAGACTTACTTACCTTACTCAACTGTGACTAAAATAGCTGTATAGTGACTATTAGTGAGTATGTACTCTTTAAAGATCAGATACCAAATTTCATCCCCGTAGCTCTAATAGTTTTCGAGTTATCGTGTTCGCAGGCAGACACAGAGACGGACATAATTCCTAAATTATGTTTCTCGGACTCGTGGAGATTGGTCATAATCTCGAGTTCGAATTTTTTAACGATTACAATACTTCATCAATTCAGCATTTTTTTATTTTATGTTTGGTAATGCATTTTTTTCTGTTAGTGGATTTAGAATTATTTTACTCTGAAAAGACAAAAAAAAAAGTTAGTGTCAATTGATTCATGAGTTTTGTTTTTCATGCTTTTTTACTTTTTTTTATACGAAGTATACAAAGAAAAAGTATTGTAATCGTCAAAAAATTCGAACTCGAGATTTTGACGAATCTCTATGTTTTAGACCTCCCTGAATCCGAAGGACACAATTTTGGAATCATGTCTGTCTGTGAACACGATAACTCGAAAACTATTAGAGCTACGGGGATGAAATTTGGTATGTGGTCTTTAAACATAATTTGTAGGTTTTTATCAAATTTTGGACAAAATCCGTCAACGGGAAATCTGTCTATTTGTATGTCCGTGGTCATGTGAACGCTATAACTTAAAAGCTTGAATAGCTAGATGGATAAAATTTGGTACAAAGTTTTATCGTCATGAATGTAGGACCGTATAAAATTTTGGGCCAAATCCGTCGAAAAGGGGCGTTTAAATTGCATATTCAATTTCTTTTAATCCGATTCTCATGCGCATGCGTACTGGTAGCAATCTGTTATTGTTGTAAATTTTTTTTACAATATTAAATAATGTTTTAAATCATGAATTGTAACAAATTTTTTTATTGTTGTAAATAAAATTCAAACCGATCTCATTATTTCAGAAATCTTTTATTTACGCGCTTTTGCAATTGTTACGGTTGTGATAATATAAATTGTTTTCTTGGGAATTCAATTCCAAAGCAGAATTTTCGCTTTAGTATTCATTGCATTGCTTATTTTATCGCACCTGCTTCAAAGTAATATGTTTTTGAAACGTGGCAACAGATATTTGATTTCAGGTTTGTTTGTTTGTTTCACTCTCTCGTATATGAAGTATACAAAGAGAAAGTAATCGTCAAAAAAATTCGAACTCGAGATTTTGACGAATCTCCACTTAGAAAGTGTACGAGAAAGTTTAGGGGAGACTATTCCCGCTGGTTTAAATTTCTTAAGCACTCTGGCAATTTGCATGAGATTTTCTTCAACAACTTTTGTTATTAAATTTGTGACAATCAGATCTCAGATATTGTTGGCAAGCTAATAGCCCGTCTTAGACAGGCACAAATCTTCTAGTATTTGATAAAGGTTTAAAAATGATTCCTAGTGCGCATGTATTTATTTTAAATGAAGCATATCCGATACTTTTTAATCCATCGTCTCATGCGACAATAATTTGTATGGAGGATAAAACTTCGACTTACACAATGGATAATTTGAATAATATAGTAGAAATGGCATCAATACAAAACTTTAAAAAACTCCGAATTTCATTTAAACAATGAAAAATGGGAAATCTTAAAAAAAAAAAAATAGATTTTTAAAAATTTGTTAAAATTAGGAACAAAATCGTACCGCAGTAAAAGTGGTATCAATAAAAAGTTAATTTTTTGAGCATTAAAATGATGTAGAAATCGTTCTTGTGGATAATCGTTCTGGAGAATATCGCAGAAAAACGTCAACATTTTGCTTAATTATTAATTAAATGGCATTTTAATTAATTTTTTGGACTTAGCAAAGTTGACAGTGACCTTCCGCTGGTCTCGAAGGTCACGTGTGCCAAATTTCACCATGATCGGCAAAAACTGTGGATCTGTATAACAATATCCCAGCTCCCCTCCTCCAGACTACGATAATGGATTCGCCACTGCGTCGTTTACTACAGTGTTCCCCAACCTTTTTATTGCCGCGGACCGGTCAATGTTTGATAATTTTACCGCGGACCGCGGGGGGGGGGGAGGACGTTGATTGTTTATATTTTAGATTGTTTTGATTTAATAATTTTAATTTAATTGTATTTAAACATTAAAAAACATGTTTAATAATTGGTTTTTTAATAAACAAATATTTAAGCATATTCAAAATAAAATACAGTTACACCAAAAAACCAGCGGGAGTGGTCTCCCCTAAACTTTCTCGCATACTCCTAACACATGTAG
>BGPR01050421.1:0-11071 GCA_013235015.1 Araneus ventricosus
CATCATAACTTGTATGCTTGTAAATACTTAAGAAAAATTTAAAATTCATTAAATGACGTTTATATTTTCCGTTTTAACTTCGGAGCAAATTATCCCTCCAAAAATATTTTTATAACATCTTAAAGTTCAAAATTTTACCTTTTCAATGATACCAATTTCATATCTGTGAAATGTTTCCTCCAACTTTTATTAATTTTTCAAAATTTAATAAAGACATTATTGCAACAGATGATTCTTAAATAAAGCAAATTTAATGATACTTCGTTGCTAGGCAACGGTGAGACTTTGAACAAATTTCTTTTTATTTCTGTAAATATTTTAAAAAGAAGTGAAAGATCACTGTCAACTTTAAAAGACCCAAAAGTTAATTAAATTTTTTAATTAAAAATTATGCAAGATTTTGCGGGGGTTTTTTGTGTCTAATTTCGAAAGTGTGATGTTAGAATAACTATTTTTATATTATATTAAAGTTTAAAAAATAGCTTTTCAGTGACACAAATTTCATTTGCGTTCAAAATTGTTGCTCTCATTTCAATAATTTGAAAAAAAATCAATTGCGTATAAAATTTACAATTTGTAGCAATGTATTTTTTATTGTTAACGAACAAGAATATGTATGAAGAGCTGTTGCTGAAGAAAATATAAACAACATTCTGGAAGAATACTAAAGAAAAGTTTAAAAGCAGACAAATTATAATTTATATCGGGAATAACTATTGATCTGGTTTATTTTGACGCCTTTTATTAATGAAAATCTAACTATTTATTTAACTGACCCGAAACATTCGTCAAAATCCTTCTTTTACTTCACTATTTATGAACGAAATTTGAAGTAAAAACGTTTCAGACAATTAAAGAATTTTTGAATTATAATTTTCTATACAAAAATAGTTTTTCATTAAAAATATTAGACATAAAAGTATTTTAATCCGAGCAACGCCGGGCATAGCAGCTAGTGATATAATATATTACTTGACGAAAGCAATATTATTCCGGTTCTCCTGGGTATTCTAGAGCTCGCTATAAAAATTTTTAAAGGGAGAGTGGTTGACATTTGTGTTATATCTATGGAAGCTTAAAAGCTTTGAAATAAGTAATGGATCTGTGCTTTTGTTAAATGTACGTTTTTCGTTTCTGAGATTGTCAAAATAAACTTTCAATTATTTAAATTCAATTAACATCCGATATAGTATGTATATTAACAAATAAAGAGCCCTCTGTTTGATTGTTAGTTTATCATAATACAGAGTCTACTAAAGGCCTTACACCCTTTCGGGTAGGCCGGACCGGTGTGGGTTTTAAATAAAAAAATCATAATACAGAATACCCTGAACTAATGCAGCCTCATTTGATCATATGGGAAGAGTGTAATTTTTCATTAGAATATGTCTTAATTCTTTCTAAGGCCGTGGCAAGTATACTTGCCACCAAATCCATGGATTTTTAAATGCAGTTTTTAAGTTTGGAGTAAGTTCTCGCCAAATTTTTCTTTGAAACAACAGCCTAGATGATCCATTTTTTTTATCTCAAAAACTATAATGAAGTGTCTTGACTTGATAATTAATTAATAAAATTAATTAACAAAAAATCAATGCCATGCAGTAAGCTAAATGAATTTCTTTTATTAAATTAACCTCGCTCCCAAAGTTATTTTATTATATCACTACTAGGAAAAAATGGGCCAGGTATACTAAAGGCAGGCTGTGTTGACCGAAAAACTTTATTTGTTTTCACTGCCTGATCAAAGCACTCTTTTACTGAAAATATATTAATTCATGGAAATAAGACTTTTAATTGCACGCACTTATCTAATCGGGAACCAACTCAAAAATAAAGTTATTGAGATGCAGCTGTTTTTGCAATACGTATCAGAAAACATTCTTCATCCTGTATTTTTCCCAAATTAATTATTGCATTTCGAGCAGATTGTTGTTCAAGGAATTGGTGTTCGTTGAATTTTTCATATCAAACTACCCTCATTTATGTGGGATTCCGCCCGCGCACCGTCAGGAATGCCGTGTAGTTTAGATCCACCGATTGGCAACGATCTACGAGCTGACGTCACGTGACACGACTGATCTCTTCTCTTGCTAGCGACAGACATTGTTGTGCGATTGCGAGGAATGGAACATGCCGGTCTCAACTGCCTACGATGATTTAATATTACTTGATGTAAAGGGTGCAAACGCCCTTCTAATTCTTTACCTTCCTTATCGTCTTTTTACTTTCTCGTATACGAAGTATACAAAGAGAAAGTATTGTAATCGTGAAAAATTTCGAACTCGAGATTTTGACGAATCTCCACATTTTAGACCTCCCTGAGTCCAAAAAACACAATTTTGGAATTATGTCTGTCTGTGTGTCTGTGAACACGATAACTCGAAAACTATTAGAGCTATGGGGATGAAATTTGGTATGTGATCTTTACACATAATTTGTGGGTTTCTGTCAATTGTGGACAAAATCCGTCAACGGGAAGTCTGTCTGTCTGTATGTCCGCGGTCATGTGAACGCTATAAATCAAAAACTTGAATAGCTAGAAGGATAAAATTTGGTACACAGTTTTATCGTCATGAATTTAAGTCCGTATCAAATTTTGAGCCAAATCCGTCAAAGGGGTGACTGTCTGTCGGTCTGTATAATTTACTATTGAAACCAATCCTCTATCTCCACGCGCATGCGTATTAGAAGCAATCTTCTGTGCAGGCGAAAAGAGCGAATTACGTCAATTTGTCCTTGAGACGGCAAGAGTGAAACCTAGCAGTGTGCGCAGATATGCCTTTTAATCGGCAGGTATCACTTTGAATTTGATTCTTTACCTAGATATTTTTCAATCACTATAATGAAAAACCTTCTGATGTTCATTGGATTCTGGATAAAAGTAGGTTCGAATTTTTTTAGCCACGCGGGGGAAGGAGAAACGGCATCTTTTTGGAGAAGTATACGAGAAAGTTTAGGGGAGAACACTCCCGCTGGTTTTATGTTCGTCCCTTCTAATTGTTTGCGTCGTTATCATTGAATTTCTAAAATAGCAAACGTGTGTTTCTTCTGACTTCGTATCACCTCACATTGGAGTTAGACTCCCATCTTATATTTATGTACAGTTAAGCATGAAATCCGTAAATTGGTATTTGGTTTCCATTTGCATAACTGCGCCAAATTAGTCTTCCTTTTAATCTAGTGTTATGTTCTAAATCTCCATCCCATAACGTGAAACCTGTGGAGAAATATGAAAATACTTTCCCTCTTGAATTTGTTACATTAGATTTATTGTCCTTTTCGACTACTCCTCGCGCTACCTATTCTTATCTAAACACATTAACATTAAGTACAACAATTTTTGGTGGGTCAGATAAGTATAACGTTAAAACAAAACCATATGTAGAGAATTATAGGGAGACAAATTAGATCTCTGGAGTTACTGAAATCATCCGGTAGAAGCCAAAGCATCTATATCAGCCAGTAAGCAAAGGAAAAAAATTTACTGGTACATTACACGTAGAGCCCATTAGGAAAAGTCACTATATACAGTGTGTCCACACTTATCGTGGTCCAATAGCTAATTTCTAAACAGTTAGAGATAGACGTGTAGTTCCAATTGGAAAAATGCTTTAAATGAAGGGAAGAATTATAATATGTGTCTTTTGAGTGAATAAATATATTCCTGAAAAAGTTACGAAATCTAACTTTTTGTACGGTTCCCCGGTCCTATCAGTCATATTTAGTAAAATATTTTTGACACTCTTATATTTTAAACAAAAATAGTCCCAGTCTTCTGCGACTAAAACTGACCGAGTTAGGGAGCTTTGAATATCGCTGACTTAGACCACTTTGCACCATTTCAATAGGCGTCTAAGACAACCCAACAATCAATGCGCAGCACTTGATCGACCAGGCTGCTGATTGGTTAAGAATCATGAAATTCAAAGCTCCATAACTCGGTTAGTTTTAGTCGCAGAAGAGTGGGACTTTTTTTGTTTAAATTTTTTGAGTGTTAAGAATATTTTACTAAATGTGATTGATAGGACCGGAGGATCGTATAAAAAGTTAGATTTCGTAACTTTTCCAGGAATATATTTATTCACTCAAAATACATATATTATAATTCTTCCCTTCATTTAAAGGATTTTTCCAATTGGAACTATATGTCTATCTCTAACGGTTTATAAATTAGCTATTGGACCACGATAAGTGTGGACACCCTGTATATTAAAAAAAAAAAGGTTTCAAAGGGAAGACAAAGAAACACTTACTGCACAGTGCATCAGACATCCTTCGTGACCTCTCGATGTCATTTCAAATTTGAAATAGAGGTCATGGTGGTCTAGTTGCAGAATCTTGGCTACGAAATCATAGGATGGAGGGTTGTCGATTAGATTTCACTGAAGCTTTGCCATTATGTGGGATTTAGTCTGCCTTTGGCAGCCATTTTTCCGCTCCTTGATGTTGTTATGTCAAGACTCGAGAAATAATCACAGTAGAGACTGACAATTACATATAACATATATTTTATACATATTAAAAGTATTAGTAAATTACAGCATTGAATTCTAGCAAGTTCCAGTTAAGCAATCGGCTTTTACGCACTTTTCCAGTCATATGATTTCAGTCTTCCGATTATTGCGACATCAGACACTAGAACCTACCTTCGGAAAAAAATGAAGATCCTAATACAACACAGACAATTCATATCTTATGTGCCCATACTAGACAGGTAGACTTGAGCGTGGGATGCTGGTTCAAGTGATACAAAAGCAAGGTTTAAAATGACGAGGTTCGTCCAAAATAGCCTTCGTGTAGCTTTGGAAAAGGATGTTAATCCACAAAATCAAATCTATGCTATGATAATGAAAAGAAATCAAATAAAGTGGAAAATCATTTCCAAAATAACTTTCCAAAAACTTTATTCAATAACATGTGAGCGCCTTTATTATACGGATTCTATATTGCTTGCTTAATTGCATTGATTAAATTTCCATTTATTTCAAGTGATTTTCATACTTCACTCAAAATTTTCAAATTAAGTATTAAAACTTAATATGTCATTATTTTATTTCAATTTCAGCATAAATATTTCAAATTTTATTGCAGAAAAATGTGGGGATACTGATAAATATTTTAAATTTATTATTGCCTACCTGGAATGATTTATTTTATATAAAATCATTAATAAAAATACAATTTTATGTCAATTCATTGCACAGTGCATATGGTGCATGGCTAGATGTCACCATAGAATGGTGAAACTACTCCATCAACTTGTGCTTTGGTTAAACCATTAGTTGGAGTGATGTTGAAAGGATATCCGTTGAACCACTCCATGGCTCGACGTGTTGCTATTCCATAGTTTAACGTATTACCATTCCATGGTTCAACGTATTACCATTCCACGGTTCAACGTATTGCTATTCCATGGTTCGACGTATTACCATTCCTTTTTTCAATCAAAACACCAGTTGATGGAGTAAAGTTTCACAATGCTATGGTGACAACTATCCATGCACCATATTTTGGTGAAACGTTGAACCAAAATTTTTAACAGTGTATCTATACACAGCGTACACGCAATAAATTGAACCAACATAGCAACTCAATTTTTTACGGCTTACTTTTTTACAAATGATTTAATACAATGCCTTTAAGCGGTTTTTTTAACAATGACATCCATGATTATAATGCTTAAAATAATTATAACATAAATTTGTAATATAAACAATTATAATCTTTAAATACAAAATTCTGCAAATATTTGCTCCTCGTTCAAACATCGGACTTTTTTTAAACATCTGCGCCTTTTTACGTTATAAATATGTTTTAAATCTTTACTTTTTTGTTTTTTTAAAGTCTGGATGTTTATTGAATAAAACGTATAGCCACTTCTCACAACACCATCATCGATTCATTATCATTATTTTTTTTATCCCTACATGTTTTGAAAACGCCTTCGAAATACTGAAGCCTGTTGGAATTTCAGAGAAAGGTGGAATTTTTTTTCCCTTCTCATTAAACTTATTCTGCTCTGCGCTTCGAACAAAAATTTTTGTTTCGCATTTTTTGAAAGTTTTGCGCTCCACCTTTTTTTTAATTTGTTAGCCCGTCATTTTTCTTAATTATCTCAATTTTAAATTTAAAGCATGAGAGAGAGAGAGAGATTCTTTAAGGCTATTAGTAGGCTTAAAAAGAAAAGCGCATTTTAACAAAAGTCCCGATAGCAGTAGAAAAAAAATTATTACTCGCGAAAATAAAAATAAAACGACGATAACAAAAATCTGATGCTTAAAACATTTATATTTATTGATTAAAATTACTTAAACGAAGCATCGCTTTATTAGTTTTTTAATTACGCCTTGAATATTAATGTCAGGCACATGAAAATATTTTAATTATGCATACCATTAAAAAGTTCGAAAAGGCTTTTTCGATTTTTTTTTCTGCCTTTCTTTTTTGCTAACTACTTCATTTCGTTACCGAAGATGGGTTGTTGGATGCTTTAGCGTTAAATAAAAAAGAGAAAAAAATAACTATATCTCAATAAGTAAAAAGCAAAGATGCTGCGCTAAGCTGCAGCAAGTTTATTTTTAGTTTTACTTTTTTATAATTAATTTTATTTTTAACGTTTAACATTCCTTATCTTCCGATGATTGTTAAAGTCGATATTGAATTTTTTACCCTCCTCTGAAGCTGTATATCCGATTTTTTCGCTCTTTTTTCTCCATCGTCGGAGAACATATTTGCTGCAAGTAAATTTTATACTCTTCTTGAAAAGTTCAGGGTTAATTTAGTTTCTCATGTCCAAATCGATTTTTTTGGTGCGACCGTAAATGCTTGCGAAATTCTTAAGTAAAATTGCGCGGGAGGTAAATTTTTTTTCCCAAAATGTCTTTATTGTATCTCTTCTGAAAAAATGGTTTATGCTGTGATAATGAATAAAGTGTGGACTAAGAGTTTTCAAACTGATTTATGAAGTAAGGATAAGTGTTTATAATCATGAAAATATACTCTTCATTCTGATGATTAATGAGACTTTTTAAAGTGAAAAGGTATCTGAAATTTTACGTTCGTGTGATTGCTATTTACTGTACTATTTTGGTATTCTGTAACTGTTAATATTCTGAACGCTTTTTACAAGCCAAAGTAACCTGACGACTGAATTTGAATGCCATGCTTTGTAAATGGATTTAATTTGTTGTGATAGGGTACTGTAAATCTTCGAATATAGTTTTGGGCGAGGTCTTTTCTTGATGTCGTAAGGTTGTTTTGTGGATAAGGACCCAGTTTGGAGCATATTTATATTTGTTAGTTATTGTTCTCTATGGCTTATTAGAATTGCTGTGCAATGTACATAACCATTTAAAATTGTTACACTAATCTGTTGCTATAGTTATTACACTTAAAATATCGGGCGGCTGATATCTCAAAATATCTTTTTAAAACGGGGACAATGAAATAGAAAAAGGCTTTCTGCTTCTTCAGGGATTGGAAAATGAAGTTTGAGATTCCTTTTGACCACACAGGGATTTTCTACTCTTATCTTTTCTAATCACCAATAAAATTAACCATCATATATGTGGTGATACAATAAGGCAGATGATTTAAACTATCTATAGGATGATTAAAGGATATCTGATTAGTTCTATGAGGGATGTGAAATCGCAATAGCTTAATGTTACAACATCTACGCCAACTCGTGCACAGAGGGAAAAATGCGACTGCGTTTCTGCCCATATGTAAAAGATTAAAACTTTTGAAATGAAGTTTGTTTAACTCGGTTTGGGCGGATGGAATATATACTTCAAAGAATCATAAAACTTTTGTGACTTCTTGTATCGCAGATTGTGAAAGGCAAGTCAAACATCGTTCGATTGATCTCTCTTGGAAATTGTGCCTTTTTCAACTCTCACCTTTCTAAATTTCATCTGAGTCCAAGATTTTTGACTCAAGCTTAGATTCTTTGAGTAGTTTCATTAAAATCTGTTGATGTAATGCCCACCTCAGAGGAAATTTCATTTGGCTATATGTGCGCTAGGGAATGTTTGCCAGTGCCAGAAAGTCATTACCACTTCAAATTTTGTTATCAAACAATTGTTTTAAATGAATTATCGATCCCCCTCCCACGCACAGAGAGAACGCTGTCCTATACATTTGTTCCTCTAATATAACCATCACTGCACTGGATATGGACATTTGGTTTTGGAGTCGATTCTATCTTAAGATAGAATGATTTAAGCACAACATTTTTGAACTTTCAAGTTCTCGCTCAAGTTCATGGAAAAATCATCTGGTTACATGTGCGCGAGGAAATGTTTGCCAATGCCAAAAGGTCATTATCGCTTAAAATTTTGTTATCAAACATAAAAGGTGCATGAATTACCGATCCCCCTCCCCAAACACAGACAGAACGCTGTTCTATATACATTTGTTCCTCTAATATAACCATCACTGCACCGGATATGGACATTTGGTTTTGGAGTCGATTCTATCTTAAGATAGCATTATTTAAGTACAACATTTTTGAACTTTCAAGTTCTCGCTCAAGTTCATGGAAAAAGGTGCATTCCGTTTTTTGCAATCCGTTAATTCCCAGTTATTGCTCAGAAGATGAGTTTTCTGACGCGACGATTTTGGTTATAAATTGAGGAAATTTGCTGTTTGATTCCCAATTTTTATTAGTGTTTTTTGTTGTTTGGTTCCAAGCATTTTCTGCGGTTAGATCTGCTAAGTAAAATATTTGTGATAGTGAACATACGCACTTCATGTTACTATTTGTGGCTGTCACAATATCTACTGCATATGATTTATTTCTGTGTATGAGTTACTCAGTAGTTACTTGCATGTCGGTGGAAAATCAATGAAAATGTCTGTTAACTCTATAGCCCCATTCAACAGAGGCAAATGAGTGAATTTTACGGGAGGAGATTGGTTCCTTGCTTTGTTGACAGTTGATTGCCCAAACTTGGGTATGGTCCTTCTGGAATTTCTGTAAAGAAAGGAAAGATTTCATTCTGTTTTCGTGAACGAAAATTTACTTCAACTTTTAAGGTACTGGAATTCTCACTCTAGCCGGGTCCAGAGAGTTAAAGAAATGTTGTCTTTATTCGTCACGATTATACGTAATCTGAGGAATAAATTCTACGAACTAAGCTAGTAGGGTGGCCTTGAGATGATGTTCTCCCAAGTGCACAATCTGATTTGCGCGTTTAACCCCTGCTTTAACCCACCGTTCGCGTCAAAGCAAGCGTACAGCTAAGAGCGGGATTTTTCTTCCTTTTTGGGTCATCCTATTTTTTACTTTCTCGTATACGAAGTATACAAAGAGAAAGTATTGTAATCGTCAAAAAATTCGAACTCGAGATTTTGACGAATCTCCACGTTTTAGACCTGCCTGAGTCCGAAAAACACAATTTTGGAATTATGTCTGTCTGTCTGCGAACACGATAACTCGAAACCTATTAGAGCTACGGGGATGAAATTTGGTATGTGGTCTTTAAACATAATTTTTAGGTTTCCATCAAATTTTGGACAAAATCCGTCAACGGGAAGTCTGTCTGTCTGTCTGTCCGAAGTCATGCGAATGCTATAATTCAAAAACTTGAATAGCCAGATGGATAAAATTTCGTACACAGTTTTATCGTCATGAATGTAGGTCCGTATAAAATTTTGGGCCAAATCCGTCAACGGGTTGACTGTCTGTCGGTCTGTATAATCGCATACTTGTTAAGCCTTCGTTTCAAAACCATCTCCACGCGCATGCCTACTTAGCTATCTCTGGTACCAAGCGGGAGGATTACGTCACTTGTCCTTGAGACGGAGTTTGTGATGGATATGTTTTATCTCCTGTTTTGTTTTCGCTCGCTCGTATAATAGCGGGTCTTGCTGGGTGTGATGGAAAATAAATATTGCTAAGTTTTAATACATAGGCATCTCTTTTAATATGATTCTTCACTTAAATATTTTACAATCACTATAATCTGCAATGAAAAACCTTCTGATATTCGTTGCATTCTGGATTACAGTAGGTTCGATTTTTTTTATCCACGCAAGGGGAGGGGAAATGACAAATTTTTGAGCAGTATACGAGAAAGACTCCCACTGGTTGCTCTTGTGAACGATGAAGATTAATAAGAAAAAGACTCAATCAGCATCAAATTTTGGTTAACACTCAGAAAAAACTTTCAGGAAATTTATGAAGTGTTAAGACTAGAGACCTGTTTATGCAGATAACACATTGAAGAAAACACCTCTTGATTCAGTGAGGCCTATGAATATTGCAAGGAGTAGACGATCGTCTATATCATATGGTCACTCTCATGAAAAAGGTAGAAATAGCTAAAACAATTTTATTTTTACAGAAGTATGTAAAAAATCTTAAAAAATTGCTTGGTTCTTTCCATTTAGCTTAATAAATAACCTTATGTTAGTGGTCAAGTTTTCTATTTTATTTTTCACTGTTATTTTTTTAGTTATAAAATTTGTGACCTATCTACGAAGGATACATGATAGTCAACGGAACTTTTACATTTTAAACGAAAGCATAATTGACTAATTAGTGGGCAGATTTGGTACAGGTTTATTTCTTATAATTGAACTTATAATTGAATGAATGATTTAATTCTTATAATTGAATGAATGAATTAGGTATTAAAAACCAGCGCAAGAAAACTTAACATTTTAAAATAAATAGCAGTTTTTAAATAATGGCACTGACTGTGCATTAGTTAAATAATATTTACAAACAATTTAAAATAAATGACAGTCAACATTTTGCATTAAAGTAATCAATTACATACAAGATTAAGGAATTAAGGAATTTCATAGTTTTTCCGAGAAAAAAGTTCGAAATTGTGCAGTATAGGGTAGTCATTGCACTATCTTGCTTGCATTAATGATTATTTCCTTTCCTAAGTTTTGCGAATTTTTAAATTTTTCAGTAAGCATTTTCTTATTACTCGCTTCAATATTTACGAATAAATATTTATCAAAAGTAAGTGCATGGTGTTTCATCATCTGTAAAGACTCTTCAAAATATATATTCATTCTGAAACGGCTCTTCAAAATATATATTCATTCTGAA
>BGPR01050423.1:0-11070 GCA_013235015.1 Araneus ventricosus
GAAGAAATCAATGGGTTTTCCTTATCTCCAGATTTTTCCTTGCAAGTCAAGTCTAAATTTTTCTCCAAACTAATATCTCTTTTTACAGTTTTCAATATAAATTCGCTATCAATATCAAGTTTATTTGGAGCATTTGAAACTCGAACCTCTTTTACAAATTCTTGTTGAGTCTGTGCCTTCATCTCTGACTTTTCTTCTGTAGAAGAAACATATTCATTAGTTTTCTCCAACTGAATTTTCGGGAAGAAGTTTTCTTTCATTAAATCAGACTTAGAAGCTTCACTATTTTCGGCACAGCTATTGCTGACTTTCATTTGAACAGAAGATAATTCTGGCATTAGTTCATTACCAGTGTTTTGGCATGAGGAAGCTTTTGTTTCCTCTTTCCCTTTAAACAATTTTTCCGATTTCTTAAAGGATTCAGATTTCTCTAAATTTCTTACAAGAGATGACACTTTGAGTGAAGTTTCATTTTCTTTAAGGAAACTTTCCTTTATTTCAGACATTGTATGGTCTCCTCTGTTTTCATTTCTGAAAGATTTAGAGTTTTCTTCTTCAGTATCATCACACCGCTTCTCATAACTATCATAAAAAGATTTTGTTTCTTCTTTGCTAATGAATTCATCATCGGTTTCTTTCGAAGTGAAACTCTGACTAACATTTCCTTCTCCTTCCGATGTTATAGCATCAATATTTGGTAAAAGTTTAATGTCTTCACCATTCATAATTTTAGAAGTTTCTTCAACATCTTCATTATAAATTTGGCTGTAGCTTTCTGAAGTTGATGATTTTTCCATATGACCTACAACTTCTCTTGTTAAATCAGATACTTCATTGTAAGAAAAGGATGATGTCATTTGAGATACTTGCCATTCTGACGATTGTTTTAAAGAAGAAAATTCGTTTAATGATGAAGCAGAGAATTCTGCAAAGAGAAAAGAAAACACTTTTAAATATTTATTTTAAAAAATCTTAAATATTACATAAATGCCACCACCGTTTATTAAAAAAGTAATATGCATATTTACTTTAAACTAACCATTAAAAGCACTGAACCACACAACCTCAATAATTAAAAGCTTGGCATATATATATTCTTGAATAATAAGAAAATGGGAGCATGCCTATTTTTTATATGAAGTACAATTCTTTTAAATTTCTTAAAGTATGATTCATTTCCTTTGTTGTTCATTTTCAGCATAAGCATAACACAGTGAAAAACAAGCAAGGTGAAAAAGTCCAAAACGAAATGTAACTGCATCACAATAAAATTTTTATTAGAGATCCTAAATTTTAAACATAGCTACCTCTGCACTAATGAATGGTTGAGGATTTAGTGTTAGCAAAATTCACTACTGCTCTAGGTACTGAAAAGATGTCAATAAAAGCACCACAGGAAGACACATTTTTGTTTAGAAATTATTGTTCGATATCTAACATTTTTTAAAGTAAAAAGAAGTAAAAAATAAAAGTTATGTTAGTGTAATTAATACTTATAACAGTGCAGTTAAATAATTTTTTTAAATTAGAGCAGATTAAAAATTTCCATTGTGAATTTAAAATTAAAAACTGAAATTGCATAAATTACCAGTAAATGTTTTGACAACTTCAAGTGTTTCAAGTTTCTGGAAACTCTTTCCAGAATCTTCAGTAACTTCAGGAGTTGATGGTAAAGTGCTTACTTTTGATGCAGCAATCTACAAAAAAGATTTATAAAGTTATTAGAATGAAAGAAAAAAGAAATTATAATTTTGACATACAACCAATACAAAATCAATAATTATATTTTCCTTATACATCTTATCATAACTTAAGGCACTTTTTAGTATATATAATTTTAAAAAATCTAATTATGGTGAACTACAGATTATTTTAGGAAGGATGAAAAATATAACATAAAAAATTGGTTAGAATACTCAGTAAATGTTGAAAAGTAGTATGTTTAATTTTTTTGATGATTGCTATATAAATCTTCTAAAATAAAATAAGATTAAGGTAAGGCCTACTTGATTCATTCTCCGACGAGGCAAGCCATAAGTTCGCTTAGGTTTAACTGCAATTTTATGATGGGCAGCATTGTGATTCAAAGGTACAGGTTGACTGGTATCAGTATCACCATCTAATTATATGGAAAAAAAAGAAATGAATTTAATAATACTCTCCGAAATCTCTACTATGTAGTCTTGGTGTCAAACAACATTAAATACGAAAATCGTTTTTGAGAAAACACTCAATGAACTGGAAAAATGAGGGACTCTGTAATATCAAATAGTTGTAATTCTAATTTTGTTATTAATTATATTCTGTTTTCATAATAAAATCAGTTAATTATATGAACATCCTGCTATTGAAGCAATATGTGGGCTTTTTGCACAGATTTCATAATTTTTAACCATGGTCAGATGAAGAGGTCAAAAAACACCTCAGCCCCTCCCTCCAACTTTCTGCGTTACACCAGTGGGAGGACATTTAACACTCGACAATAGCAAAGGCAGAGTTCAACTCTTTGGTATTATGGAACATGTCTTTTTTCAAGTCAAACAATACATTATCTCAAAGAAATTTTTATTACGACTTTTATATATATATATAGTAAAGAAATCGTTAATAAAGAATAAATTTACGAATTATTGTGATTAAAATGCCTTAAGCTATTTTGTATCTCTGTAAAATGTTCATTAAAATTGTCTTTTAGGCAAACAGAACACAAGCAAAGACCTAAAATGTTTAAACGAACCTGCTTTCTCTGCCTAAATGCATCCCATGCATGTAAATAAACATTTTATTGGCACGTAATAGCGATTTTTATGCAGTCTATTCAATGCAATAATGGGTTTTTTGGATGCAGTCAAATCATTTTCATACGAATAACCTTCTTTCTCCTGCCAGTCTTCATAAATTTTTATTTATGGAAAAAAATGTACACTTTTACAGTTATTAGCATAAATTTTCTATTTAATAAAATGCTTTTAGGTGACACCTTATTTTTAAAAATAGTATTGTGTGGTAAAATTCATGATTTTATATCTGAAATGGAAAAATTCGGTTCCTTGAAATAGAAAAATCAAACTCGCGATGCATTTGTCTATCATCAAAATGTCAAGATTTTTATTTAATCAAAAAATAGTATCTTATTAAAGTATCCAAAAATGACTGAAATTGATTTAAGTTCATATTAAAATTTTATCATTCATTTATCCCCTAAAACTGTCTAGTGGGTCTCGCCTCAAAAGAACATCAAATTATCTCAAAATATCCATGGGGAAGTAATACACTTTGTTACACCGCTTTCCTATGCTCAATAAAATATTCCGAATGGTACATTCGAATGCCTGAATAAATTTCATTTAAAGTACCATTATCATTATTTTTAATTCTTAATTTTGAAAAAGTATTGATGTTTCTTATTCATTCGTTCGATAAATAAAAACACATAGATATTTTTTATCTGTGTATAGATGAGCGATTTTATATCTCAAAACGCAAATTGAAAATCATTTAACATATGTCTGCTATGCAGGGACGGGACATTCACAGTGGCATCTACTTTTCATCTCTACAGTGATCTATCATGATAGACAATTGAACATAAAGAGTAGAAATGCAACTTCAAAAGAGGCAGAAAAAAAGAAAAATTTAATAAAATCATTTTTTAAAAAATTATTTTTGTATACTAATAAGTATTTTTTTTATTTCAATTATTACCTACTTCTTAAGTCTTCATTTTATGAATTATTATTATAATTATTATGGTATCTTGAAAACAATTTTTTCTCAAATTCACTACCAGATGGCTTCACTCGTATCGAATTAAAATTTATTTAAATACAGCGATTAACTGATAATTCAGTTCTAAAAATATTAAAATAGTGTAATTTTACCAAGAACACACAAGTGTACAAAATTTCACAACTCTAGCATATCAGAAAGTGAGACAAAAATTGATTACAAAATTCCAACTATACAAACATGAAACAAGTCAAGTTAAATAAAAGTGTGCAACAAACATAAATAATTTCCAGATTTTGGATTAATTCTTGATTCATTGTTTCTGTATTTCAAATTTACAAAATCATTTTTTTAAACAATAACATATCAGAAAAAGTAAAAAAAACAATTGAAAATAACATACATTTCATTCATAAATGTTCATCCTACTGGTCATCATACATCTGGTGCAAATGTGATTCTACTGTTGTTTGGAATTTACTCAGATTAACTATGTAAGCAACTTTTAGTTAAGAAATAACTTATTTATATCCTTAAAAATGGCAATTATGTGGCAGTGCAGTTGTCTGAATAAAATTTTTAAATGTTTCAAAAGAGGAAAATAATAATAAAAAAAAAAAGCCAGAAAAAATACCAGAATCTAACGATCGTCTGTCGATGAGGGACATTCTTGAGGAATGCCCTGAAGATTGGCCAGCTGAATCCTAAAATAGAAAATAATTGTTAGTTTAATTTCAGATGAAGTTGCTAAACATTATAAGATTCTGATTTTCAATACAAGGCTAGAGTCTTCGTTAATTTTTCGTTATAAAATTACCTCATCATTTTCAGAGCTTCCCATGCTTATCAAACTACCGGCACTACATGTGGTTTGAGATTTCGGTGACTTTTCCTAAATGACAATATATTGTTATAAAAAATTCAACGAATAAATCAATGCATATTTATACAATGAATAATTTGCAAGACGATAAAAATAAAGGAAAAGAATAATGATATTAGATAGCAGAGAAAAGCTTCGATTTCAACAAAATACGTAATTTCTTAAATTAAAATATTTGAAAAAGATGGTGGATTTATATTTCAAAATCTATTTCAATCTGTCTGTCGTCGCAAAAGATAATTCTTTTGGATTCACAGGAATATATCACAAGAAATTAACCTTCCAGCGGGCGCGCCTGCACAATTTTTACGACATATCGTGCATCGTATTACATAAATATATTGTGTTGTTTTACAAAAATAAATTCAGCTTTTATTTAAATTATCAGTATTTATTAGCTTAATAGTCAACAAAGATTTTATAAATAAAAATTGCACTTTAATTTATAAAAGAACGATATAAATATGTAATACGATGCACAATGCAAGTATCTCTTGAAAACGCGTGCCCGCTGGAATATTAAATATTTTACAATTAAAGCAATTTTATAATGTAATTTTAAACTAATTATTTTCATTACCGAGTCGCATAAAATATTACTTAACCAACTAGAATGTTTTTAAAGGCTAGAAATTTAAAATCATTCAGTTATAAGTAAATGCTTCTCTTCATCAATATGTCTTCATATCAGTACACGCGATAATTATTTTGAAACCAATAACAAAAGAATTTTGAAACCGATAATGCTGTAATGTTGTTAACTTATAGAAATATCCACCAGGACATTTAACTTCCAATTCTATTATGACGTTCACTTTTTCTATAGCAAAGTTACATATATAAAACTTCAGAAATCTTTAGTGAGAGAGGGAAATTAAGTCTGAAAGGTTATCATCGTATATACTCATAGAATATCGTATAAACGAACAGACGTTTTCTGAAACCCCCTTTTCGAGGAGTATGTACTACATTCATACATTTAAAAATTGTGAAAAAATGTATGTATAGAACATAACTTGTAAAGTTAGAAAAATGCATTAGATTTTGTTCTTGAGTTGTGTTTGGATTAATATTTATATAAACAGAAACAATCATTTTATAGAATATTAACAGATTATTTCAATACATTAAAAATTTAGAATGCACATTTAGTTCGACGTACATTCAACTTCATTTGGTTCACAAAATTGGAATATAATCAATAAGATGTGTAATGTTCACTGCAAATGTAAATTTTAACTTAAATTACTCCTATAAATTAAAATTACAGACATTGTCACTTTTAATCAGGCAGAGATTTTTCAATAATAAATAAACAGAATTTGTTTTCTTTTAATTAACTAAGTATTTAATGTAAAAATAATTTAAATTATAAACAAAAATAACAGTGGATATTTACATGTGCAGATAAAATATAATGCAAAATGCCTTTATAATACGCTACCTTCAAACCTTGCGTTAATACATCGACAGTGGTAGGACTAGTACAAGGACTATGGGGCAGTCCAGCATCATCATCATCCGAATCTCTTCTAGCACGAACCCTCGTAAATAATTCATCCTAAAAAAATGACGAAGCAAAATGAAAAAACGCAAAGAAACGAACATGGCAAAAGAGACAAGCATCACATATAATATGAAAGTTGAAAACTGGTAAAGGGTTGAAGGAGTCCACAGATTGATTTGCAAAACGTCCCGTTTTGAAGCTATATGAGCGCTGTTTTGGGACGGACCTCTCAATATCGAACCATGCTCAGATAACAAGGACGAAACATTTAACTTGGGTCAGGTTTACAGTAACCTAACAAACGTATACGAATGAATTGGTACTGCTGAACCTCTGATTGCTTCGGGAATTGTGTTCATTAATAATATCGTGCCTTTCCATTGTGAACTCAAAATAATCATAATCGGAGAAGTTATTCAATAATTTATAAAATGGTGGCGATTAATAGAAAAATAAGGTCAGTCACTTGGTTTCTATATCTTTTCGCTTCGAAATCAGAATGGAGCTCGATTTCTAGAGTTATTTTTGCCAGTTATATTCTAATAGGATTTAATTTCATGATTAGAATTTGTCTTTATGATTTGAAATACCATTTTAAGTCTTGGAAATAATTATCACCTTATTCGTAAAAGTAACTATTATTTTTTTTTATTCTTCGAGCAGAAACTTTCTTCTTGGCAGATATGATGCTTCACGTGTCTTCGGAAAAATTAACATTAAATCCAGATCGCACTCGTATATTTGATTTTACCTTCCATAATTATTGAGAGAAACTTTTTTCTAGCAAGCCATATTATAATAAGTAAAAGTGTAATAAACTTACGAAATGAATACTCAAAGCTTACACAAGAAAATAATAAGCTGATGTTAAGAACGTAGGCTATAATTTTCGGGTAATTTCTTTGAAAATATAATACGATAGGTTTTAGTGCAGAAATTATAGATTCTATTGAAATTCTATTTTGTTTTCATTCAGGAAAACATCACATATTCGGAATTAACAACTAGCTTTCATTTCGGATGCATAATAATTAGTGTTAAGCGTGCATAATCTCCACTCTAACACGATACACAGTATGAAACTGGTTTTTATAATATTCTTCAAAATTTCACTTGAAAAAATACAACCTTTTTAAGCCGAGTTTACATTAGGACAATACTGAGCGCTTTTCGAAGACCGCCTGATCTCTATAGAGATTACATGGTCTGCTAAATGCGCCCGGTACTACCCTAACATATTCTTGGCTTCACTCTCCTCAACTGAGAAGAATAGTAAGAAATTAAAATCTAATATGCAGTTAGAACGCAAGATGATTCACAAATATGTTGACGAATTCTTAATGTTATACATTTTGGAGAAATAATTCGAAGCTTTTAACAAAAAAATGCAAAAACATAAATGTCAAGTACCTTAAACATATTTTTTATAGTAGTATGGTGAACAGACAGCGAAGAACCATGTGAAGCATTTAGCGTTTCACTACTCACAGCATTAGTATTGGTTTCAGGAGAAAAAATACTGTCGTGTGAAACACTTAAACCAATTTTCAGAGAAGTCACTTCTCGCTTCCTAAAGAGAAAAATATATTGGTTAATATAAATGGAATATAACAGAAAACTGGTTTGTTAAAAGACAAGCAAAGAAGTATTCGATACGAGGAAATCTTACTTTTATCTCTCGGTTTAAAGCAAATGTGTCTTTTATTAACCGTCTTTAAATTTGAATAATGTTTGAGGTTTACTCTGAAAATTACATTTCGATACTATTCTTTAACTACGGGTAAAACTATACATGACTGCAACGTCAAACGCAAAAAATGAAAAAAGTCGATTTTAACATAATTGTTATTTTTGTTTATAAATTAGTAAAGTGATTTAAATTATGTTTTAGAACATCACTTAGACAAACACGAAAGTCATTTTATTAATTTTGCGAGAAAAATTATAGAAAATTTAAGTAATATCATTCAAAAATATTACTGAAAGTCATTTAATTAACTTGCACACACTGAAAAGTACAACAAATGCATGAAAGTAACTGAAATTGATTGCTTCTTATGGGTGTTATGGCACAACAGCCATAATTAGGCTATACTGCTCCAGAACTAACTGAACAGTTTATAAAGAAAGACTGAATGTAATAAAAATAGGAAAAAAATATATAAAAGCATATAAAATTATTGGTGGTTATCTGTATGTCTATTGGCGACCGCCGTATATCATAAGTTAAAAAACATGAATTGTCTATTGACGATCGCCGGAATGCGAGGCAGACTTGATAAATCGTTTATTGACGACAGCCGGAGTTAAAAGGTTAAAACTGAATATTCTTACTATAGGCCGAGAATTTTCGAATGTATTGTTTAAAATAGTTTACATACTTTATTGTTCTGGCTAAAGAATATTGCGATTTATTTAATTGAAATTTAACTTAATTATGACGAGGAGGTGCAGATTTTTGGATCAAGCGGGTCTTACCCAGATAGCAATTTTAGTTTGCAGCAAGCTTGCCACAAATTTGTCATGACAAGAGTGCAAGTTTGCCACAAATTTGTCATGACAAGTGTGCAAGCTTGCAGCAAGTTAACGAAAGCTCCGAAGTCACCATGAAACGAACTTGCAGCAAGCTTGCCGTGCAAACATATTGCAAATTACAGCAAAAACAGAGTACGAAACACAACCCGGGATAGAACTCGCGACCTCCCGGTTCCGAAGCGGTGACGCTAACCATTGAGCCAGCTGAACTCTGAGAGGAGAGGATAGATTTCGCTAAAACATCGTTCGATGCGATTCGTATACGATTTATTTTAAACTATTTTCTGGTTTTCATTAATTTTTTGAGTTGAGAATATGATTTGAAGTCAAAGAGAGAGCGATTTTCGCTAATAACTACGTTTTGCTAGTAGAATAAATTATGAAATTAGAGTTCAAAAGTAATTACTTTAAAATGGGACAAAATGTCTAGTTATTATTTTTCAACAAACACCGACTGTTTTTCAGATTTAATTTTTTTTATAAACGTTAAAATTTCAACATTAAGAAAAAGGCGATATAGTTTTTTTAAAGTGAGAGTGATATATTTAGTAAAAAGATGGAAAATGCTTCAAAAATTTTTTTTATAAAAAAGTTATTTTTTTCACAAATTATCATTGATTTATTGAATTAATAAAAAAGAATTACGGTCTAGGAGATGCTATTAAAAATCGGATGTTTTTTTAAAACAGAGACAAAGATAATTATCTCTTTATTGTGCTATCTTTGCAGGAAGCTTGTTTTGCAAAATTGCAGCAAGTTTGATTTGCAAAGAGGTGGCGCTACTTGTCACATCGAACTTGCTACAAGTTCGATTCAAGTTTGACGCGTCAAATTTTGCCATGACAAGTCAAAATCAAACTTGCTGCAAACTTACGTGCTATCTGGGTAATCTCTAGAACTGTTGCCCTAACAACACATCTCTGTTTAAAACGTTATTCTTAAAAATACAGGCAATCAAGGATTTACAAAATTTAAAATTCCTTCAATAAAATTATAGTAAAAATTTAATTATTTGAAACATAGTTTTAGAAAAGAAAATAAGCTAACTTACATGTATTAAGGCACCTTTGCAAATATGAACTTTGTGTCTCATATGATTATATTAGCCAATTAAGAAAATAATTATAAAATGGATATACTCATTCATTCAACATTTTTATTGTTTTCAGTACTGACAGTAAGCTTTCATAAAGCTAATAAAATAATGAAATTCATACTTTTTAGCCCTACCTATATTTTTGAACACAGTTTTACCAAAAAATTTAAAATCATAAAATTAAAAAAAAGAATAAGTTTGACACTTTTAGAGTGCGTGAGTGTAGTAAATTTTTATTTTATTCTGTTTTTAAAATAGGTTTGTTCAATAAATATTAAAAAAAATCCCTTTTCGGCAAGCTTGAAGGCAGAGGTAGATTCCTTTACGTTAATGTTACAAAAGTCATGAAATATTACATATTGATCAATACAGACATAGTCAATGACTTTATTGTTTCTACACATTGCAGTATTTACGCTGTGATTCTGTTTTCATGTCATTTGTTTTTTTCTATATCAAGGTTTTATCATTCCATTTTTCATTCCAAAAAGTTATGATAGATTTATCGGTCAGTACATTGGTCAATTTTTTTATATCTCAACACATAATCATTCAACAGGTAGGAGTCATAAAGAAATAAACATCTCAGCAGTGCAAATATCTCCTAGATGACATTAAGCCAGCCTATCTGAAAAAGTAGCAAGAAATTGACTCTTGGCACGAATGAAGAAGGACTCTAGATTAAAAAATTAATTTATTTAATCTAGGTTACAATATAATTGTGCGAACATTACTTTGTCATATGGTAAAATCACATGCATGATACACTTAAGCACTACTAAAATGGGCTCATTTAGAGAACTCCCTGGTTACAGAGATATAGTCACTAAATTCTTAACATATAAGAGAATAAAAATTATTAAACATTGTGAGTGGCAAATTTAATAAGTGTTTTTAAAGCATAGGATATGATTGCAGCCAATTTGAACAGTAAATTTAAATCTCCATCGACGGTTAAAACCAAATACTCAGGCAGAAAATCCCAAACAATTTTAAAGTTAAGGAGATATTTTTCAATAGCAAAAAGGATAAAGGGAATTTTTATTATTGGCTACTACTCTTATTTTTGGCTACTTTATATTGATTTTATTAAACAAATCATGGTCCCGCCATGTTTAGTTAAATATCAAATTAAAATATTCTGTCAAAAAAACCTATTATCAAATTAATTATTAAAATTATTTGATTAATTAAAATGAACTATCTAAATTAAAGTTAAAAAATTAATTGTTACAAAACTCCACTAAACCTTTTTTATGGCATATACTATATCCCAGCAATCTTTATCTTATAATTATTTAATAATTATATATTATTTTA
>BGPR01050424.1:0-11070 GCA_013235015.1 Araneus ventricosus
TAACATGTATCATCAACACATATGATTCATAACATGTATCATCAACATATATGATTCATAACATGTATCATACAAAATATGCATTCGGATGATAAAGAACGATTTGTTTGGAAGAAGGCTTGCCGTACTTGCTTATATGAAGATGTAAAATTATATTTTGAGACGAAAAAGACGATACTGAACCTAACTATTTTGTCTTCAATTTAAAAAAAAAAAAAGAAAATCCGATTTGTCTGATACTGGTTCAGTTTATTTGTTTTGGCTTATAATCCGCCTGGATAGATACTCGCTCAACTTACCCAAGAAAGGTGTGAAGTCTTGGAGGAACTAGTGGAGAGGGAATCGCACCACCAGCACATTAAGGACAGCTGGGTCAGTCGAGCCCAAACGTAAAGAGATTTATTGAGTTCAAATTACAAATTTTACAAAAATGTGCTCTTCCTTCTGCCTCCTAACATTGTCTACAATGAGTTTGCAATTGAAATATACTGAAAAATAACCAGTGCAAATCATTCCCACCTATGCTGTAAATTTGCACCAAAATTTTGAAAATTATAATATATTTTTAAATTAATATAATATCAAAATATTATTGTGAAAGGTTTCTCTAGTAATCGTGCAACGAGAGAAAAACCTTTCTTATAGAGAAGTGCATGCAAATAATTTCGAAATTCTCTCCGAAGTAATGAAAATCGGTACAAAATTATCCCGTTTACAATACTTTATCTGCAAAAATTCATGTTCTTAGTGATGACACGATTCCGCTTGATGCAATTATTATAATCGACAATAATAAAGGAGGAATTCGTTTGTGCAGCAATAATAATGATTATATTCTAGTTAACATTGCTAATGTTATTGAGCATGAGTACTCTTCACTTGATCTTTCACGTATTTAAAATTTTGAAATTTTTGGTGTGTTCAAATTCCTGTTATTTCCTAATAGACCTTCTATGTGGGCGGGGCTACTCTCCATACCAGCAGGATCACATTCGGGCAGCGTTCTCAGATTTCTCCTCTATTCAACACTAGCTTACGATTTTTCACGGCGCTATTTTAAAGGCAATTGCTTCATTATTGAGAATGCTGCAGCTTTCCTCATTGAAGGACAGAAATATTTTTTCTGTTATCTCACTGGAGTTTTTTTTAATGTTCTGTAAGAGTGGATAGTACTTTGGAGAACTGCAATGAATATGAAAAAAAAACCCCATGACTGTTTTATTCAGGAAAGATCAAAGTAAATTAGAGCTAAACACTCGACTTTCTTTAATATATCATAACGCGGATGAAAGTATCTTGTTCTTATATTGAACATCAACCTGCCCTTTCGAGAAAGTACTACATTTATCAAAAAGGGTTTGAGCGAAATCTCATCCCAGCATATATTCCAGTATGTCACTAAAAATCAAAGCGATTTTCTAAACGCCAGTTATTACATACATTCTTATTCACGCAGTTTCCATCAATTACAAACAACCGTTATAAATTGATGCCCTATTCTGTTATAATTGTGACAATATTTTGTATAGTGCTTTAAGAAAACATTACTCAATCTTATTACTAAGAAATAATTATTCAAACCTTGTTTTATAACTGTTCAATCAAATAAAGGGAACCAATTTTATTAAAATTTCTATGAGCATAAGTAATGTTATTCATTGCTATTAATTTCTTTGCAGCAATTGAGACTGATCAGCAATACCTCGGAGTGGTTCTCATAATCACAAACGAATCTTGATTAGTTTGTTTTGAAACTTATGTCCTCGAAACTTGAACTGTTTTCATGTTTGTATTGAAGAGCGAATGCCTTAAAGGGAGCAAGCACTATGATTCTTACTGTATGATTGTTGTTATCAGAAAAAAATTCTCGATGTTGATAAATTTCCTTTATCCTGAACACCAAATTTTAGTGTTTTTGAAATGCGTTCTTTTTAGTTTTATTATTATTCATAATGCCTTTGTGAAATGTTGGTTTGCTGTCAATAGGAATTTGTCACTGAACCTGCTATTGAACCCATCTTCAACTTTTATCATTTGTAACCCCTTTTAGAACGCATTTAAATCTAGTTTTATATCTGTGGGTGCGTGGCTGATTGGATTCGTGCACGCCAACCGTCCACGTGTCCGGCAATTTCTTCTTAAGACTTTGGACAGATGGATTGTAATTAAAGCAAGTATCACATAAAAATATGAATTACTGAGATATAAGTCTACCTGAAAAACAAACTCGAGCACACTAACAGGAACACAAACACTTGAAGGAGAGAGGATCGTCGAAGAGGGCTGCGTGGAAGCTGTCTTTGGCTTATAGCTGCGGTTGTGTGCAACAAATTAATATCACTCTACTCAGTGTTGAGGGAAAGAATCAGCACTACAGATACAGCGTAGTTCGGGGTCGTTTCCGGTTTGGTGTGGGAAGTGGGTCATAGATGGGTTTTTAATTTCTCTGTTCTTTATTGCCTGGAGGGTTGGCGTCAGTTGGGGGGCAGGGACCCTCGTAGGGGAAATCTTTACCCCGTTCATGCAACGGGGTATTCAACTCATTCAATTTAATAGATAAATGAAGATCAGGTGGAAATTTGAGAGGGCCATCATTACGCCCCCTTGTACTCTCAGGGAAACTTAACACCCCATTCGGGCGGACTCTGACGCCACTGCTGATTGCCTGAATGCCATTGTAAAAGTTATTGGCGAATTTCTTAACAAAGATTGTAAAAATGGGGAGCTTCAGTACATTGAGTTTATAATCGGTTCGATGAAACCATCTGGCGTTCGAAATTAGTCTAAAAGTTTTATTTTGAAGTGTTTGAATGTGCCTGAACTGTGTTTTCGCTGTACAATACCAAACTGGGCTTGTATAGGGAATTACTGGACGCATATAGTAGATGTAGATGAGTATCTTATTCTCAAGAGATAATTTACGATTCCTGTACTTAAAAAGGTATTGTACGCTTAATACATTCATGAATTCCTTTTTGAGGTTATTTATGTGTGCGCGAAAAGTTTGTAATTTATCTAGGGTCCCACCCAGGTACTTGGCTTCTTTTTAAGGGGATGAGTCGTCTGTTTTAAGTATGCACTTTACATTTTTTTCTTTATTTCTCAGGGGGAAAAAATTGCCGATCGGCATTCAGGTTCCACTAGAGAGCGGGACATAAATATAAAAATGTAACATTAATTAACTGTGAAAAAATAAATTTAAATCAAAATAATTTGTGTGAATTCTTTTAGGCCAACATGATTTTCTTAATAATTGCAGCTTTCAAATATGGCCAAAGGAGACCGCATTGTGCAAGTCTTCTTAATCTCTATTGTTTTCTTTTTCGTGCTCTATTTGGTTACACAATTTGAAGTTGAAGACCTGTCTAGACTAAATCATTGACCTTTCGTTCTCAAAAGTAATATTTTTCGCAATACCTAAGTACTGTGACGCCCTGTTTACGGCCATATTACAAGAAAAAAGGAATCGCTGGAACGAAGCGCTTTTGCCGCATGTGTCCTAATCCGGAGGACGGAGTTTTGAAGTTTGATATGTTTTCGCCAGTTGAACCCTTCTACCGGATCTGGTAATTACTGGCTTTGAATCTTTTAGGGATTCATTATCTGCTGTCTTCTTACACACAGGATTCTCAGACGATATATCAGGCAGACCGACAAGGAGGCGTCCTGGCTCCAATTTCGGGGGTATACTGTTGTGATAAGCACGTAAGCAGGTTTTAATCGATTAATCGAAACTGTAGCTTGAATCCGCCAATTCTGATGCCAAAAAAAATTCTTTTTCCAACGAATACCCTAAATGGAGCATGGAACGGCTGCTCCAACGGCTTCCGGATAGTATCGCGATGTACAAAAACATGCGTTGAGGTACGAAGATCTGGGAGAAGAAAGACATCACCAGGCGAGTGGTGAGAATTGGGAACAGGCCGGAGCTTTCTCGAACAGAGCCGCAGTCTCAGCAGGAAGGTCTCCTTGGTCAATACTTGGCTGGGTTGCTTGGAATTTCTGAAGAACTCTCCAGGCATAAATCATTTCCTGAGGTTAAAGTCCCAATGTCCTCCTTGAGGCAGGCACGCATACCCAAGACCACGGTAGGCATGACATCTGATTAATTCAAGATGGCAAACCACTTAATCACTGCTTTGTGCTGGCGCTGTATCCTTTCCACGATTCCGTTGATAGCAAGACGGAAGGAGGTCGTCTTTATCTTGCTGGTGCGTTGAAACCTAGTTAGAGCCTGGAAAGTGTTGTCCTCGAAATTAAATCCTCTATTTGATGTAATTATTGCAGGAACTCCAAATGGTGAGATCCAACCCATATAGCGTCTGGACGATTGTCTCAGTCAACTAGTTACCAATCGGAAAGAACTTAGGCCACATGGAAAATCTATCATTACAGGTTAGAACAAATTTATATCCTTTAGATGGAGGTAAAGGTCCAACAATATCGGTGTGTATGTGACTAAACCTTGCACCTGTCAACTTGAATAAACCCAATGGTGAGTTAATGTGCCGGTGAATTTTAGATTTCTGACACGGTATGCAAAATGTGCACCATGTTTGAATATCTTTACTTATTGATTTCAAGACAAAGCGCTGCCTGACCAGGTTAATTGTGGCCTTAATACCAGTGTGTGACAAACCATGTAACGTTTCGAAAATCTTCCGTTAGGACGCCTTTGGAACGTACGTCCTGATTTTACTGGTCGAGATATCACAATAAAGAAGACGTTTCTATGACGGTAAGATTAACTGCTTAAGCTTCAGACCAGAACCAGATTCTAGAATAAAACGTAACTTGTTTTCCGAAACCGGAGCGATAGCTATTTCGTCATAATTGACAGACCCAGGAAGCGAAATTGCTCCGATGTGTGAAAAGGTATCTTGTACCAAATTAGTAGATAGAGATATGCAACGATATCTGTAGTAAACAGGCCTATGAAATCTAATTTGCCAAGGCGATTTCTTTCATGCTTCTGTTGGAAAGCAAAGGTGAGTGGTTTTTAGTCTATAAACACTACAAAATCCCGACCCTAAAAAAATAGCGAAAGAACCTGATAGCAGAATATATAGCTAATAGTTCCCCCAAGTTAGCGCTACCTGCTGGAAAATTGCGAAATTAACGTTCTTACCTCGAAAAAGGAACAATATATTTGAAAAAAAAGTCAATTACAAATTACAGAACATCTACGATTTACTAAAATAGTCACCTTATGGACATTTATACTAAGAATGGAACACTTAAAACGCACATTTGTTTATTCTCGATTTCCGAAATTGTGACGTCACAAAACGTGCAATAAAAGAGAAAATGCTGTCCTTTCGTCTAAAAGGACATTTATTACATTAGTATTATATTATCACATTTTCCAGCAGGACTATTAGTACATTTTCCAGCAGGTATACCTCAAACAGCAGATGTATATGACCTCTCCGCCAGTACTGCAGGACATTCGACGATATGTTACTGATGCTCGTACCAACTTGGCACCTAATATGCTAAAATATACGCAGCGTGAAATTGAAACAAAGGTCCAAATGTGTATTGTAACTGACGAAGTGCAGTTTGAACACCGAAAATACAATAGCTTGTGGTAATTAATTGCTTTTTTCTCTTTCAAATTTGTTTCGTCATGTAACAGTTTTGTAAATCGTGAACAAATATATTTAGCTTCCAGCGTTGTGCTCCACAAGATGTCGTTTTGTACTAAATCGATGATGTTCTACCCGTTTTCGATATAGAAACGCTAATTTTACAATATGCCACCAGGTGACGTTGTGTGCGGTTTCATAGCATAGTGTATAGCCACTGTCAGTCGGTAGCTAAAATCTCCAACCGCAGACACGTATTTGTAATAGTCGGGGGTGAATGTAGCAAGCAGCTGGCACATCCGCGTGGCAGTCGTCCTGAAAGCGTTAAGATAGCGGAAATCAGCCGCATGTACGGAAAGTCGCCATGCACGTTAAGTTCCAACTCCCAGACAATGCGGTGATACCTAAAGCACTTATGAAATGGGACTCCCTTCCAAATATTAATACCTCCACCTCTCTCTCCTTTCCTAGCAGTGTTTCGTATGCCAGGAACGGTTCTCAGAAAGGTAGAAAAATATAAATGCCATGTTAAATGTTTATTTATTTTCAGTAGGAATCATTTATATTAATTTCTTATTGTGTTTAGTATTAAACACTGTATTTATTCTCTACAGAATGGGTTTTTTGGTATATATTTTGTTGTGCCTAGAACGAAGTAATTGGACTTACATTGATTCAAATGGAACTTATTGCTTCAGATTTCGTCGTTTTCGGATTTCGCCGATTGATTGCTTTCGAAAGGATTATTGACGAAAAAAAGATGCATCACTGTTTCAAAACAACTCTTAGCAAGAATTCGTCCATTTCTGTTCAGTAGTTTCGATTATACACAGAAAATTCAAAAGCGGCTTGAATACAGCCATTTTCGCTATTTTTAGGGGTCGTCTAAATACAAAACAGAATATCATCCCTCCCTCTAATTATTTATGTTACTGCTTAGTTCTTATGGATTCAGGATCATACTGAACTTTAAGAATTTACCAATCTTGTCATTTGGAATGCATTAAACACGAGTCTATTTAAAACAGGCTTTACATCAGCTGGAAATCAAATTACGCATAATTGAACGTATCACAATATTAACCAATCAACGTTCAAATTGATTTAAAGTTTTGATTGCAATAAATCTCTATTAAATTACATTTAAAAAATCTTTTCTAAGTTAACTGTGAAGCAAAATTAAAATCGAAGAAAAATTTTAAAAAAATTACAAAATAATCATTTTTGAAAACTTATTTTTACATAAATATTAAAGGTTTTTGATATATGGTAAAATATCAAGAAATGAAAATTACTTTCTAATTCCTTGCGTTACCAAAACAATTAATCAATGCAAAAATAAAAATAGTTGAAAATGAAGACACTTTTATTTCACAATTCGGCTAACTAGTGGTAAGCAAAGTGCTCTGATCCGGTTAAAGCAAAAAAGAAACAATGGAATACATTCGCTTCAGCCACGGACTTGAAATGTAATAACTGTTTTATAAATAAGACTCTGGGCGTTAACGGATAAAAAAAAAAATTCATTCTTTGGGTTTCTAGTATCTGGGGCTTGCTTTGAAGCCAACCCTCAACAAGATAGATTATTCTCTAAAATCAAATTTAATGCATATCATTTTTACAAATTATTGGATTGAGAATTTTTACTGCTCGTAGCAAAAGCATAACATCGCATATAACAGAAGCATAACCAATATGCAAACGAGTAAAGCTGTTGCACGAAAGTAGTTTCCAAAAACCAGCTAAAGGACTGGCACAAGTCATCACTGAGACAAAATGATTTTATTGTAATGTAAAGCACGACTTTTCGCCAACCATCGTGGAAGGCCTGCTGTAAAGAATTTAATTTTTTCAAAAAGACTGAACAGTGACTGAACAACAACAAGGAGAAACGGATTTAAAGAATCAAGCAAGACTTTTGATAAACTGACAGTAATAAGTAAATGAATTTTTACAGACAATATTGAAATCTAAACATTTGAAAATAATTTCTAATATTTTGAATATTACAATTTACGTATTTTCGAGGATGAGGAGAATCAATCTGAAAAGCTCCAAAATGTAAATATGCAGGCATAATTTTAAATTAATTACAAAGGAAAAGAACCAATAAAAAATGAAAGAAAAGCATCTTATTATCATCACTTGCAATTGATCTCGGGCTACAAATAATCAAGGGATGTTAAATTTCCAAAACTAATAAACTACATTGATTTTAAAATACAAGTAGTCATCGCACAACTTATGATGTTAGTCCAGTCAACGAAGGCCAAAAATCGACGAATAGAAAAAAAAAATGGTGTAGTTTTGAAATTTGGCACAGTTGTTGGGGATAGTGTCCTAAACAACATACTAAAAGTCCCCGCCCGTGGGGGTTGCGCGGGGGGTACATGGGGTTTGAAGGAGGGCTTTTTCAGTTTTTCTTAAATATCTCGACAACTATGTGGTCTAGAGAAAAAATCTCAATTACAAAAATAAACTACATTAAATTACCTACAAGAAAAGACCTACATCTTTATTTTAGCATCAATAGTTAAGAATATATGGGGAGTTGAAAAAGTGAGTATTTCTGAAATTCCTTATTGAAGTGGTAAAATGAATAAAAAATGTCGAAGTAACAACCATCAGAAGCACCTCATGCCTATATAATAATTTTAAAAAGGTAGTATTGTATGTGTTGAGAATAGTGGTGGTGTCGGGGAGGGGGAGGCACAAATATATTTGATGAACTGTCATCATCACTTCCTCCCCTCACTTCCGTTCCCCTCCACAAAATAATTTCTACTCAGTCGCTTGGTTCTGTAAACGCTCCAAATGAGTATATTATGATAATATAATCTAAATATACATAAATATGATGAGTTTAACATAAAAGCTCGCAACATTCATTTTTTCCACATTCACAACATATGTTTTTCAACACCTAGTCAACATATCACTCACTGTAAAAATGTGTTGGGGAATTCCAGATTTTACTAGAATGTATAACTTGGGCGAATACGGAATAACAATTTAGTAGAACAACGAATACAGATGTTTCCTGTATGTGGTAGGCTCGTGCGTTATATTAACATCATTTTATATAATAGAGTACAATGGCTGAAAAGTGTTCATTATTGAAGATTATGTTGTGACTGATAAGTGTGGTGTAGGTGAAAAGGAAAAGATGGGTTGATTAAGGCAGATGTGCAAGAAAAGATGGGAAACAACTATTCAGAGGACAGAAAAAGATTGTTCTTCATGCTTCTTGCAGGAAAAAATACACGAGACCTCAATCATACAAGAGACTTGAAAATAGCTGTTTTAGATGGATACCCTTTTCAAGTTCTACCTGTTTTGCTTCTAACTTGAATTTGATTTAAAGTAAGTGCTTATTTGCTGTCATGGTATCTGTACTAATGGTGCACCTCTAAAGAGGAGTTCGAACTCGATCGAGCAGTAGAAGAATCGAATGAAATGTAATTACGAACAAGTGTCCAAAGTGTTTATGCATATTTTTATGTAGGAATGTATAATTATATATATATATATATATATAATATTATATAGATTATAGATATAATGTTATAATAGAATAGCCCAATTTGAAATCAAAACTTTCTTTCTTAAAAATGAAGCTAGCTTTTTCAACCACTTTTTTGTAATTCTCTCTATATATTCTAACCATTCATCCTAGAAAAATGAAGGACTGTTTTTGTAGGAAATTTAATGTAGTTTAATTTTGTAATTGGTATTTTTTCGCTAGAACCCATGTTTCGAGATATTTCGGAAAACTGAAAACGCCCCATTTAACCCCTGCACCCCAGGTGTAACCCCCCCACCGTCGGGGACTTTTAGTATGATTGTTTAGGGACTATTCCCTACAACTGTGCCAAATTTCAAAACTATACCATTTATTTTTCTATTTTCCTTCGTTGACTCGACCAGAATTGATCTTATGGAGAAGCGGATTGAGGGGAGGAAGAGATCCGACTGTTCATCAAATATATTAGTGACCCCCCCACACTACCAATATTCTCAACACATACAATACTGCCTTTATAAAATTATTATATATGCATGCGTGCTCTGGAGATTTACTTTCGCATTTTTTTATTGATTTTACCATTACAATAGGAATTTCAAATTCTCACTTTTCAACTCACTATATCTTCTTAATATTGATGCTAAAATAAAGATGTATGTCTTTTCTTGTAGGGAATTTAATAGTTTATTTTGTGATTGAGATTTTTCTCTATAACCACAGTTTCGAAATAGAAAAACTGAAAAAGCCCCCTTTAAACGCCCTGCTCCCCCGCGTAACCCCATAGGCGGGGACTTTTAGTATGTTGTTTAGGGCACTAATCCCTACAACTGTGCCAGATTTCAAAACTACACCATTTTTCCCCTATTTTCCTTCGTTGTCTGGACTATGTATGTAGTAGGGCGTTAGAATAGGTGTCAGGAGAATGGTTGCAATAAAAAATATGATTTAAATTATATACTTTTAATTAACATTATTTACACTACTTATTTACATGACGAAAGCTATGGCGAACACATCGCATAGCGCGGATACACTCTGGAATGTTAAGCATTGTTGCCAGATACAAAGGATACATTTTACATTCAATAATAAATGAATGGCTTGACGCAGCGCCGTGCAATAGAAATGTTTTGAATGAATACCTTCTCTCAACGTTAGATGGCGCTTGACTACGGCTGAGTACTCACCCCTTTCCGCAGGACTCAAGAACACTAATTGCGCCATGTTATCCGCTGTTTATACACAGCTTTAAAGATAGTCCAATGCAAGGAACACACAAAAAACTGAAGCAAAATTCATCAAGAAGAGAAAAAAAGCGTCAGTGCACTAAAACTAGCGTGCGAAATTCTCAGTCTAAAAGAACCAAAAAGTTGGAATAGCAAAATCCAGGGTCCATAATTTGGCCAAGATCAAACCTAGACACAGGAAAACTGCAAAGTCTCAAACGTCCACGAAAGTTCTGAATGAAATGAGAAACTCAATACCCAGAGGAATGTAGATGGCAGCACAATACCGACGTTTATGAAGATACAGGATCAGGAATTCGTCCATGAAGGAAAGACAGGCAGAATACGCCGTAACAGCACAGCTTCTTCTGACTTTTGATTAGAGGAAAGCATGAATTGGATGGCTATGAGTTTTATGCCTAGACACTTTTACTCAGAATGAGTGCTAATGATTTAGATGAACATGACTTCACCAATGGTAAATCAGATGGGGTACGTGTTAAAACCTGTCAGGCAAATGAGGGAATGGGCTGGAAAATGGAATTCAAGTGCAACGATGGAAGAATAAGAGTATGATGCAGCGGGCAAGGAGCAGCATGTGCGAACTATGGAGGAAACAGAGGTGGACCATTTTGTAGTGGCATGGAAGGCATATTTTCCATTTTATGGGTATAATTAGTTGATCAGGACAGTAGGGTTGGTGTGGTTTACAAGTTTTGGAAGAAGTTCT
>BGPR01050425.1:0-11070 GCA_013235015.1 Araneus ventricosus
TGCTTCCCTATTCACAAACTGTACATGTCGAGAATATGTATATACATACAGTGATGTGGGGTGGGTAAATACCCAATGGGTAGGTAAATATTTTTTGGGTATATACCCGGGTATTTACCCAACGCCTGGGTAAATACGCAAAAACTGGGTATTTTGAGGAAAAAAAAAATTTGAATGGTGATTTACAATAAAACATATAAAATTTATGAACTCCCAAAAACTGGATATTTTGCAAAAAAAAAAGTATTTGTGAATAGTGATTCAAAATGAAACATTAAATTTATAAATACACATAAACTAAATATTTTGGAAAAAAAAACGTATTTGTGAATGATGATTAAAAATTAAACAACTAAAATTTATATATATCCCCAAACTGGATATTTTGCAAAAAAAAAGCATTTCCGAATGGTGATTCAAAATGAAACATATTAAAATTATAAATATCCCTAAACTGGGTATTTTGCAAAAAAAGGTATTTCCGAATTGTGATTCAAAATGAAACAAAAATTTATACAAAATAGCCAAAATCTGGGTAATTTGTTTAAAAAAAGTATAAAGAAGAGTATTTACTAATGTCAAAATTAAACGCACAAAATTTATATACAAAATACATAGTTTATAAAATTTTTAAATGAAAGTTTTTTTTATAAAAAAAACAATTGTTATCAGGATTGAGAATAAAGTATTCTAAAACTTAAATGGGATCAGAGCATAATTTACTTTTTCTGGTTTAAAACTATGACACTAATAGAATAATAATTTTTAACACCGCTTATGTTATATAAACGTCGCCAGTAAATCTTGTGATTCGTAATTTACTCATATTGACATGCTGCAAGTCAACCATTCTTGTTTTTGATGTAGTGAGTGATTATATTAATATCAATGTAGATTTTACGTTAAAAAATAAAAACAATAATAAAATGGGAAAAAATTACCTGCTTGGAATTTTTAATATTAAGAAGGATAAAATTATCCAATGCAAGTACTGTAATGCTTGAGTACAAACATGCCAATATAAGCAAAATGGAGAAACACACAAAAAATATACAAGTCCTGTTAGTTAAAAAAAGTTTTGAAAGGGATAAAATAGATAATGAATTTTCTTTTAATCAAATTCCAACCATGACAACTACACGAAATTTGGAGTTTCAAGAGTATTTAAGTATTGATGTTCATGATCCAGATGAACCCCGCCTAACCAGTAAACTTTGTGTGTGCCTAATACATCGTCAAATAATACAACAGTTTCAGCAACAAGAAATTCTCATTTCTTGTTGTTGAAATCTTCTTACAAAGATCGCTTACCTTTGTCGAAAGTAATACGAGTGCATATTACTTTCAGAATAATTCACTTTTAAAAACTGTTAGAACTGAGAACTTTTCATCGTCAATATCTAGTAATTAGACTAATTAATCCAAAAAGAATTATAAACAATTGTATCTCTCATTTTAGATTCTATTATCCGCTATTTATCATTTTAAAATCAAGCTCAAAATTTTCTTTTTTAATTTAGCTAAAATAACTCTCATTTTTAAAAAGCAGCAAATGCATTATTATTTAGTTACTCATTGTAATTAAAAAGGATTGACATTTAGGCCACGTATTTTATGTAAGATCCATGATATGGTATTCTGTTTCTGTTTTTTCTGAATCATTTTTTTAGTTTTTATAGAATTTAAAAGGTTGCAAAAGGCTTATATGTTAGTGGTTTTTCTTTTTTTACCTTGCCTTATGCTCAATATATATTTTATATATGTTTATATTATATAGAAACAGCATATTTCATAACAGTGCCTGTATTTTATAAGAACAGAGTTAATTGAAAACTAAATACCCATTTTGGGTATTTACCCTTAAAAATAAATACCTGGGTATTTTACATCACTGTATACATACCAATCAGGAAATGAAAATTTTGAGAACATGTATATATTCCACTCGGGAAGTGAAAAATCTGAAAATGGAAAATGTTTATAGATCCACGGTCTGAAAAAATACGTAAATAATACTAACAACTTTTTAAATAGAAGCATTCTGGTCAAAATCAATATTTATTTCTTACTGAATATTTCGCGAAAAACTTACTACATATTCAAATTACTTAAACGCAAATTTTTTTAAAAAAAATACTTGTTTTCTTGCAGAAAAGAAGCGGGATTCCTGTTTATGATAGAAGCTAAATATGGGTGTCAAAGAAATTACAAACATAACTTCCTAACTTAAAAAAAAATGCAATATTTGAACGTTCCAATTTCAAAAAATTGGCTTTTATTTGGCTACTTTCATTGGTTTTCGAGGGTAATCAATAATGATTACTTTACATTCTAATTTTCTCATTTTTTATACATTTTTTTGTGTCATGTTATTTGAAGACATGGTTTATTCTCGAAGCAATCTTCTATCAGTTCTGTTTTGCTTTTGCTCATGGGTGAATGAAATCTCAAAATAAATGAATGTCATAGTATGTATATTGTTTCCACATCTCCTAAACCAAATTTGAGAAAATTATTATCCACTAACTGAGCAAAAATACTGGGGGCATTAGACGTCAACCAAAATCTATGCGGGAGAGGTGAATGGTGAGAACGTTAAAACTTTATCATAAACATAACTCTGGAACATTTGGACGTATTCTAGAATATTTCTGAATACCGGTATATTTTGGAAATTTGTTTAAATATTTCTACAAAATTTTGAACCATTTTAACATTTTTTTAAAAGTGTCTATAGAATCTTTCTCGATGTTCACGGCAGAATTAATTAAATTTAAAAAGTAAAATTAAACAAAATTAAGTCAAAATGTGCATATTTGTATAGTTGCATAAGTTATTTGCACACAGTATATTGTTCATACTTATATTATTGCATTATTGTACTAAGTATTGTTTTAAAAAATTTAAAATATTTGTTATTTCTTCAAACTTCTCGAGTTTTCATTAAAACCTTAATACTGTAGGATGCTAAATAAGCTAGATTTGAAAGACTGAATGCAACAGGAAGGAATACAAAGGATATTCATATAGGTTGTGGGAAGTTAGTGACAATTTTTATAAATAGAAAATGATGGGGCTATTAAGAAATTATGATCCCGAGCAACGTCTGGCATATTAATCTGAAAAAAATTGGGTGTGAAAATAGTTACGTTTGAAGCTTTACTCTATGTCTAAACATAATTTAACTTTTCATGTCTTATTTCCCATTCCAGTGTGAAGGATGTTTTATTGGAAATTATTTTACTTCCCTTGCTACTTTCTTAAAGTAGATACCCTGCGTAGTTAAGTATTCTGCTCTACTAACACACACTTTTTAACGGATACTCAAAGCAGGTTTGACCAGAAAATCATTTTACTGTTACAAGAATAAAACTTTTCCAAGTTTGTAGGCTACCATAATAAAATAAATCTTATAATGCATTTTGTCAACCATGTAACAGGTAGTTATACATTTTGAAAAAAGGCAGCAATAGGTTGGTGTGGAGAAGAAAACTAAATTTATTCAGAAGCAAAAGGACAGTTAAAAAGAAAGAAAGTGGCTCTTACGACTGGTTTGAGCACCATTCATTTGAAAATTTGCATAAGTATAATTTAAGTTACTCCTATGTATGGAGGAAAAAACTACTATTTACTTTATATCTTTAGACATCCTCCATTGGCAGTTGTGATTTTCAAAACAGTTAGATAGTAGATTAGTTAGTTAGTAGATGAAACTGAAAATTGAATTAGCATTCAGAAAAAGTATGGTAACTCCGCAATTGCTTCTAAAAGCCAGGTAAAATTAGGATACCTTATGATAAGCTAGAATAAGAGATATTTCTTATGACAAGAACAAGTATTATCATAAGGAGCGGAGACTTAATTTTATTTTTTTTTAAATCCATCTGGGTTTTGTGTTTTAAAAAATCATGAAGTAGTATGCCAGATTTCGAGGTAACAAAATATGCAGTGATATAGTATAGCTGTGTCGAATTCAATTCAAACATGATTCTGAGATCTGTGTGTTTCATTATTTATTCACACACACACAAAAATAACTAAAGAAAAAATAATTATGATATATCAAATATCTCGTAGCTTACTGCTGGATCTTAACCTACAACTCCCCGGGGGGGGGGGAGTCTTGGTGTGGGGATTACAGAGTTATTTTTCCCTTTACACTTTCCCATAAGGCTTAAGGGAAAGTCACAATAAAAGCGTTTCTAAAATTAAAATTGTAGATATTGCGCAACTGATAAACATACAAAAGTATACAAATCCATCTTTATTATAGGAAATAAGCCGCCATATTTTAAAAAAATTATATGTTTCTAAAATTTTCTCCTTTATTGATTTTCTTCAAAGCCTTTCTTAATTTGGTTCAGCACCCTACTCCCAATGTTGGAAAGTCCAACAGCATCTATTCAAAGTGTACAGGCTATCTGCTTGTTCAATTCCATCCATAAAAATTATCAGATTTTAATAATACAACTCAACAATCAGGTTTTTTTTTTACAAACCATTTCAAGTTTTTAAGAAGATTTCTTAATCCGGCGGAAAATGTGTGAACGCCCTTCCATCAGTATTAAAGCTATCAGCCGAGTTTATCATTTTCAAATTGCTCTTCCGGAACAGCAAAACATAAAAACAGGATTCACCTTGCAATCGGGCAAATTATTTTCCTCAATTTTACTAACGCAATGTTTGCTTTTAACTCAGGCAGTGTTTGCTTTGGCTTGTTTTTCATCGTAGGAAATATGGAACATCTTGATCAAGCCATCCGGCACACTTTTGTGAATGGTCTCGAGCCACAATTAATAGCCAGTAGCGTACCATTTAACCGTAAAACACGACCTCTGTTTCACTGCGAATGGCTACGATCATTGACACTTAAACGTGATTTCCATTGTTCGGAACATTTTTTATTTTGCTTTCTACGTTATTGTCTCAGCATCACGCGATGCAATTCACATTTGTGAATGAAGTGTACGATTCTGAGTTATCAAGACTTTTAGGACTGGTCGAGGAAATCTTTTCTCTGGAATATCAAGCACTTGTTTTGAAATGTGACCTCTACGGATTTTAGTGCGGTTGGTTGAGACAGTGTTGATGTTTTTCGAATTCAATGAATTTATTTCATATTTTAGCAGTTTGATTGCAAAATTTCAGGAAACATTTTATTTGTTAAAAATTTTTATTCAAAATTTTAAAAAATTAGTATTTGAAACGTTAAAGGTTGCTTTTGGCGAGCAGCTTATTCACCTGAAATACTAGTTGTTCGGGCTGTTGAAAAATTAAAACTTGCACAGCTGTTTAAGTATTGTTCTTTATTACATGACGAAACTGACAAAAATAAGTAGCAATTAATATAGTAATAACTACAATTTATGCATAAATGGGTTTCAAAAATATTATAAAAGGAAATCAAATATAAGAGAAATAAAACAAAGACAAGAATTTGAAAAATTATAATTCATTTACTGCGAATGTACTACGAATAAAAGCAAAATTGAAAATCTGCTTTGGAGTTAAAAATGCATAAAATGAATTTTTAAAAAGGCAAATATTTGACTATAGCTTTAAAAGTAAAAAATAAGTTGATTAAAGGATCTGATTTGAGTTGTATTATGACAATGAAAAGCATTGCCACAAATTATATTAAATTTATTTTCATAAATTTATTTAAATTAGAGGGAAAATCGCACGATAATCATACCAATATCATTAGAAAGATAAGGATTGAATATCTAAAAAGACAAAAAATAATATAAGCAGAAGATTATCTTATATTAAAAAGATAATTTTCTGAAAAGATGTCACAAAATATTTTCTGTACAATAATATTTAACCGAAATGCGAACATTGCGCTTACTTTTTTAAAAAAATATTTTATTAACATTTCGAAAAACTCGCACCGTGTAGCATATCGTCCCACTCCGAAATATGTTAGTGCCAAATCGGAAGCTCTAATTACAAAAACCCGTCCTATGGGATGCTAACAGACATAACACAGACCCACACACGTCATTCGTTATTATTATTAGAGGGTCTTCACATTATTGACATAAAATTACTCTCACGGATTTATAGTTTAAACATCAAAATTTTAATTTGTCAGGCAACTTTGTTCGGGTTGATATAAATGTCAAAGCAGCTTCAAATATAAAGAAAATAAATAAGAATTCGAATAGGTAAGTAATAGTTGTCAGGAAACTCCACATACAGTCACTCAAAAAAGTATTGGAACACAATACAAGTTCACAGGATTTTATCATAATGTATAACTTAAATATACAAATGAAACAAAAGAAGTATATCACATTTTGATAAATGCAAATCATAGTAACTCAAACAAAATTCATATATTAATGCAATTATGATTACAATTTAAAGTAAAAGAAATCAAGTAAGAAAATCTGCTCAAAAAAGTATTGGGACAGTGTCCAATAAATTAAGAAAAAAGTATTAACTTGATAGTTAATATCTTGTTGGGCCACCCGTGTACTTTATGACGTCTCGCAGTCGATTTGACATGGATTTGATCAATTTTGCGCAAAATGATCCGTTGATTTTGGCCCACTCTTCGATCAGATGTTTTCTTAACTCCTGCTTGTTAGAAATATTGTGTTCATTGAATTTTTTGCTGCAAATAATCCAACACATGTTCAATGTGATTAAGGTCTGGACTCTGGGTAGGGGTCTTAATCACACCAGGACAGTGGTAGAGGGCCCATAACTTGAAAATATCAGCAGTATGTTTTGGATCGTTACCCTGGTACAATTTAAAATGTCTGGAGATTCCCAAGTTGCTCGCACTTTGCTTTAACTTTAGCTTGAGAATGTCACACACACACAAGGTAGACATATTTATTCATTATACCATCTATAAAGTCTAAGTTCCCCACACCAGAGCTTGCCATGCAATCCCAGACTAATTGGTTGGCACCTCCATATTTTACAGTAAGCCGCAAATTTTTGATATGCAATGCTGTATTTGGTGTGTGACAAACTTTTTGCTTGCCATCCGATCTGAAAATGTTATATTTGCTTTCATCCACAAAAATTACATTTTTTCAAAATTCTGTTGGCTGCTTTACGTACATTTTAGCAAATGCCAGTCTAGCTTTTCGATTTGCTTTGCTGATGTAGGGCTTTCTCCGAGGTACTCTGCCATGATGCTTATGTTTTTTTAAACATTTCTGACAGTTTCAGGGTTTACAGCTTTCCGGAACCTACTTTTACATTTTAGAGACAATTTTACTGCGCTAGTTTTTGAATTAATGTGAGCTTGTCTCACAATCCACCTCTCTTCACGTTCACTAAATGTCCTTGGACGCCCTGATCTTTGCTTGGTTTTCAGCACTATTTGTTTTCTTGAACCTGCGAATAATATTATAAACAGTAGACTTACTGAGCTTCAAGATTTTTCCTATATAACGAACTGATTTTCCATTTTTCCAATGACTTCTTACCAGATTTCGCACATCAACCGAAATATCTTTATTTCTCGCCATTGCTCCATACGCAACCTTTTTTGCTGATAATTTATGTCTAAAATTATAGTCTAAAAAAAGTGGCAGTAAATTAAATTTTATTGATGCTCTATATATTTCTTAAATTTCTCTTTTCAAAATTGTCCCAATACTTTTTTGACAACTGTTTGCGTTTAAATTATATTTAAAAGGCTAGATCAAATTGTGATTCCAAAATAGTAAGAACATTTTCCTTATATACTATATACCAAATGTTAAAGTATTTCTTGATTAATTTTGTTTTTGTTTTAATCTGATTAATATTTTTATAAATAGCTTTACATGTTATGCATGCCAAGTGTTCCAATACTTTTTTGAGTGACTGTATACTGTTCAAAAATTAAAATAACAAGATTACTTTTCAGATTCTCAAACACGCTATGCTTTATTGCCATTCAGACAAATGTCAGAAGATATACTAATCCTGCTTCCTTTTTAAAAAAATCAAAATTCATGCATTTGGAGTAATATCGAACGAAGTGAGGTTATCGATAAAGTAATACTGATAAAGTTAATTTCAATAAAAGATTTTGTTCACGTAATGGTATTTTGAAATTAACGTAAGAAATAGCTATTACGAAAATTTCCGGCGTTTTCTTTTGAATTATTAAAAAAAAATGTCTCATATTTATAAATTTCCTGATATTCTCAGATTCTACATTTCGCTGTGTGACTAAAATTCTGACAAAAAAGATGGTTATAATTTCTCTGTCAGTTGTAGTATCTTGGTTAAATTTTTCGGGAAAGTAAAAAATATTTTGTAGAAGAAAAGAAAATTTTAGAACACGACAAAATACAGGACCGAAGAGATTAAAACTAGAGTAACTATATTCCATGTACAGTTAAAGTTGGAGATGAGAATTCATCTTTACTTTAACTGGATTTAATTTTTTAAGTAATATTTCTTACATGAACCATTCAATTATTAACAATATTTGGGATGTAAGTTCGAATCCAGGATAGACAGTCAAATTTCGAGACTGTCCCACCTAATCCGGGACACTTGGTTATCTTATCAAAGTAGAAGAAAGCATTCGTTAATTTAATAGAAAAACTTTCAAAATTTAATTTGCGAAACTACAAACGTCTTACTCATTTGCAGTTTTACTAATAATTAATCTAAATTAGTTCAGAATAAAGAAAATGAATTAATTAAAAATACGTTCACTTGTTTCGAACGATTTTTTTCTTTGCGTGAGACAGCACCTAATTTTACATCTCGATAACGAATATCACTTATCTCTCCCATCGAAACCAAAAGAGGGGAAAAAAATGCGGAATTCATTGGCTCAACCCTTTTATTACTCGATACGCATTCACCAAGGAGGAAGCAATAATAGATAAATAAATCCAAACTCCTTCAGTTTAAGCCAGATGAAAATAAATAACTGAATAAAAAGCGACTTCGCCCGTCGTTAGCCGTATCCGGTGTTAAGTCTTAATCTGCGACATTTAGCGACTGAGATTTTATCTCGGCTGGCAGAACCCAAAGTGCACCTCCTTGGCCGACACGCAACTTGTGGACAGAATCTTAAAAAGATTTGGGATTGGTCAATAGCAGGGGATTGCGGCCAGTGAGAACGGAGCGAACCTACTGTGCACAGCAGCTCGCTGTTGTTGCCCTTCGAGAACTTGCTTCGTATTTCCTGGTTCCGAAGTCAGTCTTTTAGAGTTATGATTCATTTGAGTTAATTGGTTGTTCGCCGGAACTTGTTTTTTTCCCACCTGTTTTTCATCAGGGGAAGTAATTATTGCCACAAAGCATCTATTTTGAGAAATGAATGGATTTATGCTTCTAAACAGCGGCTCAACGCGTCGTTTCATCCCTCCCCTCTTTTGTTTAAAACAATTAAAATCGGTTCTAACATTTGTGAAAATGGCACTCAGTGCCATCTTTTTCGTTGATTGGGTCCATCGCATGGATAAAGAACTTGTTATCTGTAAATTTACGTGCTTTTTTTAATGAAATTTACAACTTACTTAATCAATGCGTGAGTTTTACGTTGAACCTCGTTTCTAGTTAATGAAAAGGATTATGTTTTAAAAATTTTAAGATAAATCACTCCTGTTTGTAAGATCAAGAGTTTCTCAGCTTCATTTACATCAGAAACTTCTTAAGTCTTTTTCTACTCCCACCTCTCTTTTGGGCTGCAAACAATTGCGTAACCCCATCTCAGGGGTGGGGGCCTTTTTGCACTGAAAGGCCACAATAAATTTTGGCAATTGGACAAAAGGTCGCACGAGCAGAATCTTAAGGGTTATTGTTCTGTAAATATTATTATATTGCAAACAATTACATAATTCAATGCAAATTGTAAATAACTGATAAGGCCACATAAGAAACTCAAGATGGCCACATCCCTGCCCTATCTTCAAGACTACAAGTATATATGCAAGTAGGAAAATAAAATACACAAATGACGCATAAATTAAGAATAAACAAAAAATTCACTTTCATGTAGTGCTCCCTTTCAATTCGTTGGAATGATTCAAGTTTTGATGATTTTCACCTACTAATAGTGAAGAAGTGATGTATGGGAGATTGTTTACACTTGCTGAGGCTCCGATGGCGACTGAGGGCGAAATAATTCACTTTACCCCCCCGGGCGCTACTTGTCCTCGTTAATCCGCTGTTCCGTACGTGAACTTTTCAGACTGACAGAGGTCTAAAAAAATCAAGAGGTCTATCAAAATTTCGAATTCGAATTTTTTACGATTAAAATACTTTTTCTATGTACAAGATACAATAAAAATGGACGGAACATAGCAGACAATTTTGCCCAATGCCTTTGTCTTTGAAATTAATGCCTAATTTGGAAACACATTCAAGCCAAGATATTTACGGGACTACTGGCCTTAACTAAATTTCATATAAGTAATTTGAATATTTTCAATATTCAAAGATCAATAACTATAATGTTTTTTTTAAAAAAAAAACATCTATGGTTAGAACAATCAAGATTTCGACTACTTAGCTCGAACAAAGAAAGGCAGTTTCCTTTTATTTTTAACATAATTACCTGTTTTGCTAGCAATTCACAAATAAAACACAAAGCACTCTCATATAAACAAAGAACAAAGCAAACGTGATACTTGCATACAGTTAATTGTTTATTTCTTTTTGATTTGTCGATTTCTCGAAATGAGATAAATATGAAAATCACCGTGATTTTTATTTCATCATCAAAAAATCATTATCGTAACATCATTACATAAAAGAACAGTTAAAATTCATTACAAACAATAAAAACTAAAAAGCTCTTCTCATTGTATGAACTATAATGAATAGCATTACCCTGGTTATCATTGTTACAAGCTTGACGAGCATATCCCAAAACGGTCGACTTATTACTAAATAGACTGACCGTAATACATTCCGCATACATCGAATACATATACTGCTACAGTAATAGAGATAAATATTATCCTGTCGGTAGTTATGAAAAGAAAGCTATTACAGGTTGTTTTTATTTCATTTACGGATTGATTAAGAAATGGAACGCAAAACCTCCACAATGGAGTCAATTCATGCTCACATGACACACGTAAAATCTTGAAA
>BGPR01050426.1:0-11070 GCA_013235015.1 Araneus ventricosus
TAACTCAATTAAATCGATGGAAAGGACAGCTCAATTAAATCAACAATTGTTAATAATAATTAATTACAGATAGTTAAAAAAATCGATTACTCAACTGCGACTGTCTGTGACTAAAGTAGCTCCATGTGACTTTGACCTATGACATATGCTCTATGACCTGTCTGTTAAATGCATTAATCTGAATGAATTAATTATTAATCTGTTAAAATCCAGTTAATATGCCGCCTTCGTGATTTTCAGCAACTTTACAACTCGATTGTGACTAAACCGCAATTACAAATCCTAAAATTATTTCCGCAATCTTCAATGTCCACCTTTCTCTGTTAAATGAAACTAAAACCAACTCTCTATGTTATTCGGTTGAGGAGCTATAAGCGTTTAACTTTAGTACGAAATTCGACGTAATTTAACAATTCTTGAGTAATATTTCGCGCGACTGTTTAATGAATTGCCTTAGTCTGCATGCTCGCGCATCGGTCGCTGTGACGTCATCAAAATCTTTAGTGTTTTTCACCAACTTTGCAGATCGACTGTGACTAAACCGTAACTACAAATTCTAAAATTATTTCTGCAATCTTCAATGTCCACCTTTCTCTGTTAAATGAAACTAAACCAACTCTCTATGTTATTGGTTGCGGAGCTATAGGCGTTTAACTTTACCACGAAAAGCGTCATAATTATTTTCCTTTCCCTACACACCATTAGACCACTATGGAGAGACGTAAATCTACGTCAAAATTATATTTTCAAATTTTTCACATAGATGGGCAGAAATATTGCTAGCTAAATGCTTAATTGACAACCATTTGCAACAAAAATGGAGGCTTAGAAATGTCTATCAATCTATAAAATGCAACAGGCTGCTATGGTTTTTCTCAACCCTTTACATTCCTAATTAATTTAACAACATTTTTTAAATTTTATTTTTTATCATTAGACCAGTTTTGGTGAAAAATAATCCCAGGAATGAAGAAAAGCTTTTTAAATGAATTAAAATAACTAAATTAATTTAGATAATAGTTAAAAAGTGTAAAATCTGCATTCAGTGCTATCTGCTGCTTGCTTTTGTAACTATATTCTACTTATTCTTGTAAATACCGGAATAAACGGTTATGATTATGAAGATATAAGCGTTATTAAAAAAAAGTACGTTTAAGTATCGTCGTGGTACAAAGGATTAACAGAGAAGATGTCGAAAGTTTTTTCTTACGTTATTCGATAAACTGCATGAATTATTTTGACTCAAAGTCCCATACATATGAAATTTTAATTTATAAATGGAACTGAAATGTGAAGGTATATTCAAAATGCTGATTTAGTTGGGTACGCCTTTCAAGAAATAATATATTTCATTTCAAGAAATAATGTACCTCATAAACAATTGTGTTTAAATACAATTAAAAAATAAAAAAACGTTTAGATTAGCATTTACTTTTTTTCAAAACTGAGACTAGCGTTCTTAAATGAATTTAATTAACTATCCATACATGAATGCATTTTATATTCTTTCTAACATATCACGGAACTATGGGTAAAATTTTGGGTACGGAGGCACAACAAAAAGCAAGCTGTCTTTGTATGCAGTGTAAGAAAAATATTTAAATGAAGATTTTGAACACGCGAGAATTTTTTAAAAAATTTTAAATCCTCGCTGTTAGAAGCATGGGGTTTGTTGCCAAAAGTTAATGATTAACAATCTCTTTTATAGCATGAAGACCTTCTGGAAGCTTGAAAAGCTGTAAGGGCTGAACACACTCTTTAAACGGCGTCTGATTCTTAAAATGCCAGGAGTCATGTTTGGTCCATTTCTAGTATTAGTTTGGGAAAAATTTTATTCCTTTTCATTTTGCTGTTTTACTGTTAGCTCTCTCATTATATTAGGCATGTGTGCTCAAAATTTCGTTCCTATAAATCGATTATTATTCCTGATAACGCATGTTTAGTGTTTGAAATTAAACGTTTGGACACGAGTGCATAAATTACAAGTTTTAAATCTCCCATAAAATGCTGTTATTTTTTATTCAAACCCGCAACTTGCATTCAAATTAAGTAATTTTACAAATTAATTATTGTTACAAACATAGAATGTCTCTTTCCAGCAATGTTAGTCTTAGTGCTGGAAAGAGACATTTATAGATGTTCTCACTAGCTATTGTAGGCAACTCAAGCAAACACATTAATGACAAATTTGGCGACAAAATGAAGGTCCTCAAAAATATTAGAATTTTCTCGATATCTCTATTAGGAGCGGAGATATACAGAATGTTCTAGATTATTCCATATGACGTCACGCCCTTTCGAGAAGACTATAAATACCGACAGTTGCTGAACGTCTGAAGACGTGTCTTTTTTATTGCCCACACCTACCCTGCTTACCCAATAATCGCCTTTGAGTGCGAACGCCTTTGGAATCTCTCTTTGTGGTTTTGTTCGTAGTGAGAGTTGAAAGGCTGTTAGATGCTGAGCGCTATTCTTTTTGCTCTTTCTGTTATTATAAATTAAAATAGTAAATTGCTGTCTGTTTGTGTTGCTAATTTAAGCAAGTGCTGTTTTTCCTGAAACCTGTGCGTCCTGCTTTCCGGAATATTCTTGAATAAACCGTCATTCTCTCTTATCCTGCTTGTTGGACTGTTTTCAGCTGTTATTATTAGAGAATTGCTGTCTGTTTGTGTTGCTAATTTATGCACGTGCTGCTTTTCCTGATACCTGTGCGTCCTGTTTTCCAGAATATTCGTGAATAAACCGTCGTTCTCTTTTATCCTGCTTGTTGCATTGTTTTCAGCTGTTATTATTAGAGAATTGCTGTCTGTGTTGCTAATTTATCCAAGTTCTGTTTTCTTGATACCTGTCCGTCGTGTTTTCCGGAAAATTCGTGAATAAAGTGTCGTTCTCATTATCCTGCTTGTTGGACTGTTTCCACCGTACACACACTGGAAGATTTTAATAACAATATTTGAGATTATTTTCTTACCGCCTTTTGTTTCACCCATTTCTTCGTCTGTCAAACACTTCCACTACAAAAATGAAGCATCGTTTCCGGCAAGGGAATAAGCAAACACGTTCCGATCAACAAGCCACAGAATCAGCGAACGCAAACCGGGATTAGCAAGATCAACAAGCCACAGAATCAGCGAACGCAAACCGGGATTAGCAAGCCTCAAATCCTTTAACTCCAGTCACTTTGATAGTTTAAATTTTCCCGAACCCTGTCGCCGAGGAAGAAGGAAAAACGGGAGCCCATCTCGCCGGTCATTAGCGGGAAAACGGGAGAGCCTCTGTAATCCTCCCTGATCCGGGCGGGAAATCGAGGGATCGGGGGGCGTGGGCCCTCGTTACACGTGCTCCCCTAATCCCGGGCCAGAGAACCTGGATTAGTGGGAAGATTTCGGGCCGTCGCAGCTCAAAGTTTGCCGATGAGAGAGGCCTCTTAATGCCTGGTCCTAACAAGACGTCAAAGTTTCAAATTAGAGTAGTCAATTAGTGGTGGACAGCGGGGGTATTTTTACGGCGAGGAGAGTGAAAGTTATTCCGAGAAGGAGAGAATCAGTATCGATTATTATAACAGTATGGCTGAGGAAGAGAATCTACGGTTAAGGGCCAAGATTTATTCGTTCTAAGTTTTAGTTTCTCGCCCATGAAATACAGAGAGAAGGTGCTGTCATTGTTAAATCAGTTGAACTCGATGCTTTTATGCATCTTCACAGTTTAGACCTCTCGGAATCAGAAAAAAACAGTTTTTGGAATTAATGTCAGCATGATAACTCAAATATGGAACAAGTTAGATCGATGAAATTTTTAAAAATAAAATATATATAGAGGGAGTGCTGTTAACGATAAAACATTCGACCTCGTCCCTAAACATTCCTTGGAAATAGAACAAGGAAGTTAATTTTCATGTTTTGAAGTACAACGCGGTCATTTTTGCTTATTTGTTTAAGAATAAAATAGAAGCAACGAAAACATAAATTATAAAAACACTTGAAGAACTTCATAACGGTATAAAAGCGTTCGCTTCTCAATTTTCTCATATACTACCACTTGAGTATACACTACTACGTATATATGTACCACTACGTATATATGCATTATGTGTGCATGATTTTTTTTACTTGTATATCCAGTTAGTGGGCCTCAAAATACTTTTTACACAACAAAGGTATATGAAAAGATTGGGAATCGTTAGCGTATATAAGAAGGTTGGGAACCGTTGACGTATATAAAAAGGTTGGGAACCGCTGGCGTATATAAAAAGGTTGGGAGCCGCTGGCGTATATAAATCTAATTTAGTATTTGTACAGTGATTAAGTTTCTATTTTCCCAGATCTAAGTGACAACGTGTGTGCCAAAAGAAATCTGTACAAAATATGCTTTTTGTTGCGCTTTTATACTGACGAAAATCATACATGTGTTCAGGTAAAGTACCTCTTCCCAGTAATTGATTTCGCCCAAAATTTTATACCGATCTATAATTTTACTGTTAAGAGTTACATTCTGAATTTATTCATTCAACTTGCTGTGTTTTTGAGTTACCGGCCTAACGCATACTTATACAGATCCAAGTAAAGACTTTTGGGACTTAAGAAATACCGTAAAAAGGGACCGGTTTTCATGGTTTCGGGAAAAATTTCGAGATTATCTATATGTATTTCTCTACAAATAAAAGGCTTTTCTGATTTTTTCCTCAGTGAGCGGAACGTTTTGCAGCAAAATTTGGATCGTGCAGTAATTTAATACAGTACAATCCCGGTTGAACGAACTAAAGAGGGGTTTCGGATAACGAATTTTCTGTTAAGCCATGAACATCTATTACTACTAATACTTAAAAAATTTGCCGAAAATTTCAGAAAAAACCGGTCAAGAAATTATTTCTAAAATTGTTACACTTTCACAGAAAAGCAGAGTTTGCATTCAATGGATTCCCTCCCATGTTGGAGTCTTCGGCAATGAGGTGGCTTGCGAAAGAGGGAAGTGCTCTTCCTTCTGCCGCCTCTGGTGAACTCTTCGCGTCAGAAATATCTTCTATCCACAGGGATAAAGCAAATTCTACTTCGAAAGTCCCTCCCGCACACGAATGGTATGCTGGAAATCGTCCTGGTTTGTCTCTACAGTCCGAATGTACAAGATCCGCACAGATTGCATTGGCCAGGCTTCGTAGTGGCCATATCAAAAGCTTGAAATTCGTCGACAAGGAAAAGACTTATTCCTCTTGCCCTTGTTCCTGTCCTGATTCTCCTGCTCATGTCATTGACTGTATTGGCCAGACTTCGTAGTGGCCATATCAAAGCAAAATTCATCGAGAAAGGAAAGACATTCCTCGCCCTTGTTCACCATCCTGAGATTCTCTACTCTCTGTATCATTGACTGTGGCCAGACTTCGTAGTGGCCATATCAAAGCAATTCATCGAGAAGGAAAAGACTTATTCCTACGCCCTTGTTTCTGTCTTGTTTCTCCTGTCATGTCATTGACTGCATGCCAGACCGTATTGTATATCAAAGCTTGAAATTCGTCGAGGAAAGAACATTCCTACTTGCCCTTGATTTTCCTGTCCTGATTCTCTGCTCTATTGTCATTGTATTGGCCGTTCGTAGTGGCCATGTATCAAAAAGCTGGTCGTCGAGAAGGAAAGACTTATTCCTCTTACCCTTGTTCCTGTCTTGTTTTTTCTCCTGCTCATGTCTTGACTGCATTGAAAGCAGACTTCTACGTAGTGGCCATATCTAAGCAATTCGTCGAGGAAGGAAAAGACTTATTCCTCTTGCCCTTGTTCCTGTCACCGTTCTCCTGCTCATGTCATTGACTGCGTGTGTGAACTTCGTAGTGGCATATCAAAAGCAAAGTTCGTCGAGAAGGAAATGAAGCTTATTCCCCTTTCCTTACCATTCTTGTCCTGCCTTCTCCTGCTCATGTTGTGCATTGGCCAACTTCGTAGTGGCCATATCAAAGCCAATTCGTCAGAAGGAAAAAAGACTTATTCCTCTTGCCCCTTGTTCTATCCTGATTCTCCTGCTCATGTCATTGACTGCATTGGCTTGAGACTTCTACAGCGTGGTAGTATATCAAAAGCAGAAGTTCGTCGAGAAGGAAAAGATTTGTTGCTCTTGCCCTTGTTCCTGTCCTGATTCTCCTGCTCATGTCATTGACTGAATTGGCCAGACTTCGTAGTGGCCATATCAAAAGCTTGAAATTCGTCGAGAAGGAAAAGACTTATTCCTCTTGTCCTTGTTCCTGTCCTGATTCTCCTGCTCATGTCATTGACTGTATTGGCCAGACTTCGTAGTGGCCATATCAAAAGCTTGAAATTCGTCGAGAAGGAAAAGACTTATTCCCCTTTCCCTTGTTCTTGTCCTGCTTCTCCTGCTCATGTCATTGACTGCATTGGCCACACTTCGTAGTGGCCATATCAAAAGCTTGAAATTCGTCGACAAGGAAAAGACTTATTCCTCTTGCCCTTGTTCTGTCCTGCTTCTCCTGCTCATGTCATTGGTTGCATTGGCCACACTTCGTAGTGGCCATATCAAAAGCTTGAAATTCGTCGACAAGGAAAAGACTTATTCCTCTTGCCCTTGTTTCTGTCCTGCTTCTCCTGCTCATGTCATTGACTGTATTGGCGCCTCTGCGAGACTGCTATGGAGTGAAGGGGATAATGGACTTGTGGTACTGATGGAGCGACATGGTATCATGGACCTGGTCTAGTATTTGGACCAGGGGGACATGAAACAACAACAACATCTATTACTACTAAGTATCTAGTTACAGTATGCAATTCTGAATTGTTTTGAGTGTAAAACAAGTAATATATAAAAAAAATAAAGTCATTTCCTACTTAGGTAAACAAAGAAAAATTTTAATTTAGAAATTTTTTTCTCCGATATAAAACTAAAATTAATTAAATTTAATTAATGAATTAATATTTGAAAAACTGTATTAACATCGAGTGTCATCCACTACAAGTTTTAAAAAATGTATTTGAACTTGAGTGGATGAATAAAAAGTATTTTATTAACCATTGAATCTTGAAAATTCCCTTTGTCGGCAAAGGCGCCAAAATTGTCGCCAAATTTATCGCTAAGTCGCCAAATCTGTAATGTTAATATTTTCGAGATATAATGAAAAACGTACTGCGCATGCGCAAAGATATGCCTAAAATATGGGGGTGCTTCGATGATCCCATGGGCCATCCATATACGCGAGAACCAAGTCTGTAATGTTAATAGTTTTCGAGATATAATGAAAAACGTACTGCGCATGCGTCATGCAAAATATGAAATGACAGACAGACAGACACATAAAAAAGCGAATTAATATTGCATTGTCATCTAGTTCTGAACTATGTTTAAAGTTTCAAGTCTCCAGCTCGTCGGGAAGTTAGTTTAAAATCGATTGCAAAATTTGAACAAGATATATATATATATATATATATATATAGGGAGAGTGTGAACTAATAGTAGTAACTGAATGAATTCAAAACTCTCTTTGTTCTTTGCCACACTTATGTTCTTTATCAAACTTAACCCTCCGTCGGGGACAATGCGCTTGATCAGGCACAGGTAGACAATATCGTAATCAATTTTTATTGTTAATGGTTATTGTTAATGACCATTAATTTAAATTTCATCATCTGGATGGTTGACGGTATATGCACTGAATTATGCAGGCCTCCTAACCAATTTTAGCATTCCAAAATTAATTACTGACCTGCTTGGGGAGGCTTGAAAGAAACCAGCGGGAGTGGTCTCCCCTAAACTTTCTCGTATACTTTCTAAGTGGAGATTCGTCAAAATCTCGAGTTCGAATTTTTTTGAAGATTACAATACTTTCTCTTTGTATACTTCGTATACGAGAAAGTAAGAAAGTTGTAATAGAATATCTCATGCGCATTGCCAGAGTGCTTAAAAAATAAAAAAATATTTAGGTAAAAAATAAAATTCAAAGAGATGCGTACGATTAAAACGCCACTCTTGCCGGTTCAAGGACAAAGTGACGTAATTGAGAGATATTGCTTCCAGTACGCATGCGTATGGAGAATCGGATTTAAAAAAATTAATTATGCAATATGAACGCCTTTTTTTAACCGATTGAAACGCAATTTGAAAAACACAATTTTGGAATTACGTTTGTCTGTCTGTCTGTGAACTCGAAAACTATTAGAGACGCAAGAATGAAATTTGGTATGCGGTCTTTAAACATAATTTGTAGGTTTCTATCAAATATTGGATAAAATCCGTCTACAGGAAGTCCGTCTGTCCGCGTTCATGTGAACACTATAACTCAAAAACGTGAATAGCTAGATGGATAAAATATGGTACACAGTTTTACCGTCAGAAATGTAGGTCCGTATTAAATTTTGGGACAAATCTGTCAAAGGGTTGACTGTCTGTCGGTCTGTATAATTGTATACTTCTAAACATTAAAATTCGTGAACCCTACGGCTTTGATAAACAAAAAAATTGGTATGAGGTTTGCTGACATTAATTACAGCTCCGTGCCCAATTTTCGTTTCAATCGGTCTAAAAAAAGTTGTTCAAATGTCTATTTATCTTTTCTCATCACACAATGAAGTGAGGCCGTTATTGCTTAATTGCGCGATTCACTTGCGCTAATCCTGTCCGCTTCTACCCACGCCTTTCTCCTCCAAGCTACCGATTCCCAAGCTTTTTTTCTCCACTGCGTTAAGGCCACTTCGTTTTACTGCCTTTTAGCTTATTTTTTCTCCACATGTGTTAGGTGTATACGAGAAAGTTTAGGGAAAGCCACTCCCGCTGGTTTTCCCCTAGTTCTTGCTATGGAGGGTTAATCCGCAAAATTCAATTTCAGATTTAGGGTAGTGTAAAAACATGTCATAAGGATGGAAAGAGATTTATTTATCAAAAAGACCAAATAAATACTACATGAGTTACCGTATTAACACTTTTAAAACACGTCAGTCAGAAAATTAATACATTATGTCATTGCCATTTACCAAAATGAACATGCAGTTAAATCTAGAAGATGAATTGACAACCGTTTTAGTGAGTTTTATAGTAACATTTCTCCACTAAAGAAGGACACCTCATCTGTTGAAAACGGGCTTGTTTGTTTGGACATTTAGTTTTCGAAAACCAACCAACATAACCATCATCTTTTAGATAAGAAACGTCGAACGGTTTATTCTAAATAATTTATTTTTAATTTTTATATGCTTGTATCACAACATAATCGCCTGAGATGAGAGCTGTTTCATGTGGCTTTAGATTTGCCATCTGAAATTCTCGCTCAATAACTTGCATCAAAATACCCCATGAATGTTTGGAGCTTCACTATTTACCTTTTGTCTAAAACGATAAAGTGGTTTGTGGATTGTGCTGCTGTGATAAACAACACCAATATTCATTGTTTCTATAAGACCCACAAATTCCAAAAACATAAACTAAAAATTGTCATCAATCAAAACAGAACTAGATTAAACGGAACTTTAAAAGCTAAATTGAGTTTTATTAAAGATTATTGTAGGATTATTTTACAGGTTATTTATAAAAATAATAATAAAAGAACAGTACTTCTAAATAAAGTTTGGAGCAAACATAAGAAGCATAAACTCAATGGTACTAATGAAAAGGAAGTAAAAACTAACGGGTGTTGCTAACCTAACAAATCACAAATTCTTCGTTAGATCGGCTCATTGTCAATCTAAGAAACACATAATTAATTGAAATTTCTATTTGTTTTTTAAACCAGCAGAGCTTTTTTCGTCTCTATCCCATCCCTCTCCCCTCTGCTTATATTTACTCCATTTTGAAGGCATTTATAAAATTTATGCGGCTCGACTTCGTGTGCATTTCAGGTGGTAACCAGTCAAAAAGTCTTTATTAATCAGTAATCTTTAGTCTTTATTAATTAGTAACCTTTAGTCTTTATAAATCAGTAATCTTTAGCCTTTATTAATCAGTAATCTTTAGTCTTTATTAATCAGTAATCTTTAGTCTTTTATTAATTAGTAATCAGTAATCTTTAGTCTTTATTAATTAGTAATCAGTAATCTTTATGCAAAACGAATAATGTTCAGATATTCGCGTTTCGAGGATCAAGAAAAACGTTCTTCAGGATTTGGAATTATTTTTCAGTAAAAAATCAAAGACAGCGGGAGTGGCCTCCACACACCTTTCTCGTCTCGGCCCTAACAAGGGTGGGGAAAAAATACACTAAAAGCCAGAAACGAATTCCATTTCCTAACACAAGTGGGGAAAACTTGAGAATCGTTCATGCCTTTTTTGCGTCGTAAAATGGCAAAGAAACCGAATATGAAATTTGAACGCCTTTTTCCAACCGATTGAAACGAAAATTGGGCATGGATCTCAAATTCATGTTAGCATATCTCATACCAATTTTTATTTATCTAAGTCAGAGGGTTTACGAGTTATCGTGTTAACAAGCATGCGATTATACAGATCGACAGACAGTCAACACGCTGAGAGATTTGGTCCAAAATCTGATATAAATCTACATTCCTGAGGATAAAACTGTGTGCCAAATTTTTTCCATCTACCTATTTAAGTTTTTGAGTTAACGTGTTCACATGAACACAGACAGACAGACAGACTTCCCGTGGGCGGATTTTATCCAAAATTTGATAGAAACCTAAACAGTATGTGTCAAGAACACATACCAAATTTCATCCCGGTATCTCTAATAGTTTTCGAGTTATCGTGTTCACAGACAGACAGAAATAATTCCAAAATTGTGCTTTTCGGACTCAGGGAGGTCTAAAACGTGGAGATTCATCAAAATCAAGAGTTCGAATTTTTTGACGATAACAATACTTTCTCTACGTATACTTCGTACACGACGAAGTAACGAATCTATGAGATCAATATTTCCTTTTCATTAAAAAAGTACATTCCTCTGAATTTAGATAATATGTTTGTAATTCTTTAAATAACTAAATATGAATGAACTAAACAAACAAAAACTAAAACCTCATATATAGCATATAAATGAATATTTACACAGATAATATTTTAAAAATCCAGAGCTTAAAACCACTCTAAAGAACAGCGCCAAATTACACTTAATGCTTGGTTATGTATTACCAA
>BGPR01050427.1:0-11070 GCA_013235015.1 Araneus ventricosus
CGCTTCTTTGCATCACACGTTATCTTATGCTTGCTTGAATTGCCCTGCATACCATTATCTAAAACAGAGGCTCCCAACCTGTGGTACGCGTACCCCTGGCGGTACGCGAAAGGACCATTTGGGGTACACGAAAGGACTATTTGGAGGTACGCGAAAGGACCATTTGGGGGCGCGCGAAAGGACCATTTGGGATACGCGAAAGGACCATTTTGGGTTACGCGAAAGGACCATTTGGGGGTTCGGGATATCAAAGTTTATAATGGCGGAAACAAGAAAACATAAAGCATTAAAAATGTTACAGATTTTTTTTTTTCCCCAAGTGAATACTTACTATTAAATAACTATAACATTTGAATAGTTAATAATAATAATAATAATGATAATGATGTAATTTTTAGCTGTCCTTATAAGTTAATGCGAAATTATTACAATACTGCGTTAATTTGTTTTGGCATTGAACTAATACCATTATTAAAATGGAATAAAATATAAAACCAAAAATAAGTCAAGAAAATGTTATTATATATGAGTCAATTGACTCTTAAGCTTATGAAGGAAATTAACGTTATTCACAAAATCTTCTTTGGATAGAAGGATAGTTGGTGGGTGGGGGTTGGATACGCGAAAATAAAAACATTAATGAAGGGGTACGCGAGGAAAAAAAGTTTGGGAAGCCCTGATCTAAAGACAAGAATACCGTTATGAAACAACAATAGGCCCAATATATCGATTTACTTACTATATTAATTGAAAAAAAACCTTAATTAATTTTTAAATCAGGCTTTATTTTGAAGAATTTAAACCAATTTATTTTTGCTATTACTCTATCTCAAGCAACGACATGAATTCACACACTTTAAATAATAGTCAACAAGCTAAGAAAACAACCATACGTTCGTTTTACAAGAAGCAGCTTAATGGGTTTAATGGGATTTCTAAATAAGAGTTAAATATTTTTAGTGGGATTTGATGTCTTCTAGAACGGATGTCTGGTATCTTCCAGTGTTTTTCCTTTCTACCTAAAGTCAAAATTAGACGTTCTAGAATGATTTATTTCATGAGACAGTAGTCTCTATTAGAAAAAAAAAGATACCTTTTCTTTTTCTTGAAGAGGGTGGAAGTTTCATTTAAAAGCTAATGAAAACAGAGAAATGCATTATGTGATCATTTTCGCTATAAGAAATAACTGCGATGGAAGTAGGCTAACTATCTATTATTTTTCGACGATAAAATAAAAGATGTAAAAGAAGTATGAACGCCCCAAAATCAGCAATTTAAATACTTTATAGAAGTTAATGACAGAAAATGAAAAAAACGAAAGATTAATTTAAATTCGAAACGTTGGCAATTAGAAGGTAGAAGTTCGTTAATGGGTAATAGACAAGTACCCACCTCCAGACCAAAAAACAGAACTTTATAAAAATCGATTCAGAGACACTGAAATATAGCTTATTATTAAAAAAATCCTAAAAAAACCCATAAGAATAAGAAATCATAAATAATATATTTTATGATTGCTTTTACTATTTTTCATAGAGGGTCGAATTATTTTTTTCTATAAATTATATATAGTAAAAGTTTGCAAATTCAGTTATATTAAAGTCCAGTTTCGAAGCAACACGAGAGCTAACTTCGGATGGACCTCGTAATTGTTACCCGCGGTTAGATGATGAGGGCGACACCTTGGTTGGCACCTGCCTCTCCAAGCACCTGCACAGCACCAGGGGGGACGTTTGGCATCTCACGTATGATTTACCGTGCAACAGGCCGCAAACACGGCCGATTTTCAGTGGAATCGGGTTTCGATCCTGAGGCTCTCCGGAGACTGAGGCCTTACCAATTTTCCACAGCGGCCCCTGTTTATGTTCGTAAATAAAATTCTTCTTAAGTAATTAAAAAAAGGAATAATGTTTTTTTTTCTAAATTTGGCAAAAATCCAGGACATTTTTACAACTCGAGACAGACATTCAAATCCCAAACTGCCCTGTCTAATAACGGGCGTCTGACTAATTTCGTATTTTGCAAATACATTTTTTTTCCACCCGCTTAAAATTTAAATTTTTGGTATCTACTATAAAACATTTAATATATCTTTTACAAAATTACTTTGTTAAGCATTGTAGTATGCGAGTTCTAAAACTATTACAGCTTATATAATAAACTTCATTAAACCGATTTTCTGTGCCATTGTTCATATTAATTTGGTAATTTGCCTGCAAACAGGGCATGGCATTTGATTCCAGTTAGAAGAAATATAAGTTTATGCCTGTTTGTAGTGTTGTTCATATATGATTATAAACTTTCTTTATTGAATTATATTTAATACATAAAAAAAAACAAAAAGCGAGAAGAAAATATAAAATATCTATATAAGAACAATGAATATGGTAAAACAGTTCAATTTATTTATTTCTAAATTTCAATATAAAAATACACAATACGTTTTGCTATTCTTTTCCCATAATCTGTAGCCTTTAATATTAAAAATGCAAATTGCGGGTAGAATGTTCACATTTGGAAAGTTCCAAACATAAAATATTAGGTTGTGTTCATTTGTATTCGGTGGGTATTTAACCAAACACAGCAAGCACATGCGAAAAAGAAACCCCTATTAAAGAATTGTTTACCAACTTCAGAAGTCATGCTCGATATAACCGATATGCGAGCAGAATGCTTAACTAGAGCAAAGTAGGTTTTTTATTGAATGCAAAAAGCAAAAGTCTTTCTTCTTGATTCAGGAATTCCCGTTTGGATTTCTAATTTATTTTAAATTCCTCTCTCGCACGAAATGTTGATTTACGAATGGTGTAACAAATAAAAGCAATTACTTCTGAAATGGGAAAAAAGTTTCTCTCTCAACTTAATCAGTTTTTCCAAAGGAAAAAAAGAGTATTAGTTTCGAACCATTTAATTTAAACCAAGTAGGTCACAAAATGAAGTTAGACTTTTTATTTACCTTGAATTGGAATTTCATACCTTACCTTAGCCAATTTCTTTCACTGACTCTAAACTTCATTCTTGCTAAAAATCAACAAAAAGAGTCCAATCATTTTAATTCAGTCGTAATGAAACTTAACTAAGCTATAAATAAAAGCTATTTCCTGTAACTTCAATTATTAACAATAAAATAAATTTTATTGGATATATAAATTTATGAATTTTGCTCTGCTATGTGGAATTAGAAATGGAGATGCTGTGCAAGGATTTACACTCAGTTCCGGAGCTCTAAGATTCTAATTTCTTCTCGTATTTTATTTATTTATTGCTAAAAGAGACAAATGTCATTAGTATTTACTACATAAGGCTTGGACTGTGGAACTTTTACTTCTATTTCTTCCTAATGAACTTTTAAAGAAATTAAAATAGAAGTTAATGGTTAAAAAGAACGTTTTTACTAATTGATCGAGAGTAGCGAGTTCCTGACCCCGATTAACTCGATCGTTTAGTATCTCTTCTGCTTGTCTGTAAATTTGTTTTTGCATAGTCACGAACAAACGCGTTATTCAATTTTCTTCAAATTTAGCATGGAGATTCTTTATAGCCATTCAGAAGGGCGAAAGTCTAAGGATTTTTATTGTTTTATTCGTTTCGAGATGACGGCCGTTTTAATGGTTCCGTTTCATGCATTTTTATCTTATTTCAACGATTCTTATCAAATCGCTGTACAAATTTGAAGACTACCTCCAATCTCTCGAGTTTAAAGTGTTTTCAGGAGGAAGCATTGAAATGGAGGCCATTTCAATGCTTCCTTTTCATGTATTATTATCTTATTTCGACTATTCTTATCCAAATTTGAAGACTACCTGAAGTCTCCCGAGTTTAAAGTTTTCTATAACCTTGTTCTGGTACATTTTTGAAGTAACTCAATTGGCTTACAGGCAAATGAAGGGCAAATGTTAGAAATAATATTATAGAAGTGTGTTGCTGACCTACCGAGAGCGAGAGTGTGAGAAATGATTCTTGCCCCAACCTCCCTAACCCCCACCAGGCTGCTCAGTGACAACATTATCTGAGCTTACAAAGAGTCCCCCTGGAGGGGACCACGAATACGTGGATGAGAAGCCGCCGTATAAATAAGCGGCTTCTTGCTTCACTGGTGTGTAAAATAATGGTTGGGGCTCGCCTTCTGCCGGTAATAGTTCGTGTCTCTCATGGGAGGGGGCGGGAAGTGGCCGGTGATGTCGTTTAGGATTCCGGCCTAAGCACTAGAGCTATTGCAGCGACCGTAGGGATGGGAGAAACCTGCCTGTTTTAACCGAAAACCGTTTTCTATTTCGGCTAACTGGTGTTTTTCGATTACTTTTTGTCCCGGTTATAACCGGTTATGTGTTCTTAAATCCAAACACAAGGTAAAAAAACTGGATCGGAGGATAGCCTCGATTTTCGGTTCAATTAGACTAAAATTTACCATGTTATGAAGCTTTGTATTTCATTATCTTAGGACAATCAGCGACAACCGTTTCCGTCTCCAGGCGTCTGTTGGTTGGCAGATAACGGAAAGAGTCTTTATGAAAGATAGGTAAATTTTGGCCATTGATTTCCAGTGAAAGCAATATTACTTAAAAAAATTGTCTATAAACGACGTTTATTTTTTTAACCGAAAACCGGTTATTATGAGTAGTTATAACCGCCAGGTTAAACCGGAGGTTTAAAAAAATCGACGGTAGACTGTCTCTGAGGAACGGCCGCTGGGTTTAAGGGTCGTAAACTTACTTACCTTACTCAACTGTGACTTTCTGTGGCTAAAGTAGCTTTATATGACTATTAACTCTGCAGTCTATAGTGACTATTAGTCTGGTGTGACAATGTGACTCTATCTATGTAAAATTCTTCTTGAATTTTACGAACTTTGCAACTCGATCGTGACTAAATCGTAATTCTAAATCTTGCAATTGTTTTTGAAATCTTTAACGTCTACCTTTCTCTGTTAAATGAAACTAAAACCAACTCTCTATGTTATTTGATTACGGAGATATAAGCATTTAACTTTAGCACGAAATTCGACGTAATTCAACAATTCTGGAATAATATTTCGCGTTAGCGTAAGTTCGATGAATGACTTGCCGAATGTACTTGGATAGTTTGCGTGCGTGTGTATTGGTTGCTATGAGGTCATCAAACTTTTCCATGATTTTTACGAATTTTGCAGTTCGACTGTGGCTAAACCGTTATTCCAAATTCTACGATTTCTTTTGCAATCTTCAATGACTACCTCTCTCTGTTAAATGAAGATAAAACCAACTCTCTGTGTTGTTTGGCTTCTGAGCTATAAGCGTTTAAAAATACCAGGAAAACCATCATAATTGTTTCCTTCTCGACACACCAATAGACCACTATGGAGAGACGTAAGTCTACGTCAGAAACATGAATAACGGTAAACCGTTATATTCTTAATAACCGCCATCCCTAAGCGACCATCACTCAAATCAACATCAACACAGGACGGCTTCGCGTTATGTCGGATTGATTTCGATATGAACCTTCAAAGACTGCGATGAACTGCAGATCTAGGATTATTTTATTGTTATTATTCGAGATCTGCTGTTCACATAATTGCTAGTGTTATTAACCTAAATTTAAAATCATGGAAATATAAAATAAGTTTCCGTTCTTCTTTGATCTAGGCCAGAGGAGAAAAACATCGCTCGTAAGGTTTGTACCAAGAGAAAGACCGCGGTGACCTAGTGGTAAGGTGTCGGTCATGAAGCGGAAGGGTTCCAGATTCCATTGAAGATCCGTGGTGTATTGGGCCTCTTGCCAGCTAAATCATACGTAGGGGGTCAAACGTCCTCCCACTTGTGTGGTGTGGAAGCTTGGAGAAGGGGCGCCAGTTCAGGTTTTCGCCTCGTCATCTGATCGTGGTTCAAAATTACGAGGTTCGTCCCAAAATGGCCCTCGTGTTGCTTCAAAACGGAATGCTAACACTTGTACCAAGTGAAAAAAAGAGCTGCTTGAGTCTGGGATGGGTTGTTGAAAATGTCAGAATCTTTGAATGTAGTCTTAATAATCTTCTGAAAATCATCTTTAATGTTAAGTACAAAAGTTAGAATTTTAGAGTGGAAATTCAAAATGAAAAATTCATCTTTGAAAACAAAATTCTTTTTTCAAGACAAACATTGATTTATATAGTTTTAATGTATAACAAGGAAAAAAATCCTCTATAAACTAAAGAGTAAAGATAAAAGGCAAGAAAAAAAAAGTCCATGTCTTGTTAATTGCGAAGTTATAGTGAATAATATCTTTGAAATCAGCTACAGACGCAGCAGCACATTAAAAATGTTCAAGACATTAAAATATTTTGATGTTCTCTATAGTTTGAGTTTTTTTAAATATATATCTCAAGACATATGTTACTGAAAGAATGAAAATGAATTCTCTATGTTAGAAAGTTGCGGAATTTGTCTCTGAAAGCAATTTTATTTTAAAACTGATATGATAAAAATTCGACAAATTAATCCACTGAAAAGTAATTATCACGTTTACTGCTGCATGATTCAGTTAATTCTTCATTCATAAAGGGAATCAGTTATGTGCCAACAAAGCAAATAGGCCATTAAGCAACTGACACAATAGATATTCGTCTGATGTCTCTCGTTTCATTAACTTCAAGTTTACGAAAGATAATCCGTATTACACAATTTGTTCTCTCCGTTCTTATAACGAATGCTTTTTTTACACATAAGCATATATTTTACAGACAAAATTTATAATTTGTAATTTTCCAGCGAATTTTTTAAACTCTAAAAATTGAAAGGCGTTAAAAGTATCAAAAGCGCTTTGAAAAAACTGTTTATGTTCTTAAGAGGTAAAATAAATTTAATGTCATATCATTTTATTATTCGTAACTCCATTATAAAGATTTATTTCTCAGCCTAAAAAATTTAGTATTAGATTTGCATATGCATGGAAAAATATTTTGCTAAAATTTTGAAACTCTTTAATATTTATTCTTTGATTAATCTTCAGTCAGAAAACAAAACAAAATACTAAACAACTAAAGTTTTTAAAAACTGGTTATTTAGAAGGGATTTTACACTCCTCCAAAATAAATTAGGTGAGATTACTTATTTTTAAAGTAATTTTAAAGCATTTTTTTTTGCTAATCTTATTATATCATATCATGGTTATTGTGAACATGCATGCATGATAAATTACTTGTCGGAAATAAGAGATTTTTTTAAAAAGATAGAAGAAATAACTGGCATTAAATATTGTTTACTCAATTTACAAATTTTATTCTACTCTCGCAAAGGGGACAAAATATGAATGAATTTGCGCTATCATGGAAGCTTAGGATAAATTGAACATTTCATCTTAATCCTCTAGCAATCTAAATTATGTCATTAATTCCCTATTTCTCCTTAAGGGTATTTACATAATTGTTTTAAGCTTTTAATGGCCTTTATTTTACAATAAAAACTTAAGCATTTTTCTATCGAATTTATGCACTATATAACTACTATTCGTTAGTAAAGCATACAAATTTAAGATAATCTCTTATCATGTATAGTTGCTCATATAAAATTGAAGGAAAAAAACCTGATACAGTAAAACACGATTAATACGTCTTTCAAGGGACTGACATAAGATTATGCATAAATGAACAGGCGTATAATCTAAATTTTAACTGTCGAATAACTGTTATTAAGACAAATTTAATGCTACTAATGCATATTCATTTAAAACTATTAATTTTAAAGATACTACTATTATAATACTAGAAAGTATGGTAATCAATAATTTAATTTCAAACTTAAACATTTATCATAGAAGTGAGAAAAATCGTACCTTTATTGCATATCTTGAATACTATTATACATATCTTATACAATTTATGCGTATACAGGTAGGGGTTTAATAAAAGTGATATAAGACTCTTAAACCCCGAAAAAATGAGGGGGAAGCTGTCAAATTCGATACATTATATCTCTGAAACAATGCAATTCACATACTCACATTTTTCCCTAGAAAATATCTGTTCTTTCTATTATTGCACACGTATTTTCAAATCTTAATATTGGTATGTGTTTATTTGAGAGAGTAATAAATATGGGCATAATTTTTGGAGAAAAATGAGATAGTCACCTTGCGCTCATGATTACGGATAAAATATTGGTCTAAACACAATATTATGGGTATATAAGTAATCCAAACAGTCTGTTAAAGAAACTGAACCTCAATTTATTAACTTTTAAATTTAATTTCTATTTTATATGTCAATTTAAAGTAAAATGTAAGAAATTTCATCTTTTCTAACCCCCAAAAAACTTCTTTGGAGAAAATATGTACAAAAATGTTGGTTGATTTTGTAGAACATACCATAACACATATTCGGTAACACTTTTATGTAAAAATATTCAATAGGTCTTGAGATATCGTAAGCGAATATCAAAAAAACACATTTTCAGCTATAGCGCTTTAAAGATATGGCCATTTTTAATGTTTACATTAAACAGCTGCTACATTTTTCTTCATAAGTTTCATAATTATGAGAATTTTTGAGCGCGGGTTGTTTTAAATTGTTCAGTAAAGTCTTTGGAATAATATTTTTTTTTCATAAAATCGAAAATTTTCGACGTTTAACATTCGTATGTCTCCTTAAACAATCGTTGACTGCAGTTTGACGTGTTGATTGTCTGTGAGTACTAAGTAGATCATTAGAAATTGAATTAAGGTCATTGGGTGTTTTTATAGTGGCGTCAAAGTTATTCAATGAAGTCCAATGCCACTTTAAAGAAAGGTATAAAAACTTCTTAATCGTCGTTCAAATTAGCACCAGACAATTTGCCTTCTATTAATTAATCAATTATAAATAATTTCGAAGTCACGGTATCTTTGCCGCAGTTCACATACTAGAACGGAGGAAATTTTCTCATTTTTGAACGAGGGAAAAAGACTTATAACCGAAATTTTTCGTGAATAAACGAAGTATTTTATCATTACAATGAATAAGAAAAATTCGGGACTGTGGTGAAATGGCAAATAGATATAAACGACGTATAAATGAGAAACGGATGAAAAGTGCTTTACTGTATTAATAATATAGCAAGAATTAACAAAATTCCTTATGAACATTTCATGCATTAATATTAATACTCAATTAATTAATAATTTCATTTTTATTACACACTGTTTTATTACCGTTTATAGGATTATTTTGTTTATTACTTTTTGCTTATATTATTGATCATTACAAAAACATTTTTTTTATATTGGAATCAATATTTCCTCCATTTCAAAATATTTTTTCTAATTTTAATTCATACAATAAATCATAATTCATACGATAAACCAATGAACAATAAATAAAGAATAGTAATGATTTCCAACTGAACAAAGGAAATCCTTCATTAAATTTTTAAAACCTCCTGAAATGAATGCGAAAATAAATTTCTAAAATAAAAAGATAATCAACCCTCTTTGGGCATATACATAGCCTTCATAATCCTTAAATTATAATACCTTAACGGAAAACACAAATTAGAAAGATCAGCTGGAATTTAAATACCATCAGTTCTAAGCCAGTCACTTCATCTAGTGATAAAATACTTGTGATATCTAATATAAGTTGAGAGTCTCCAAGCAAGCAAATTCCCTTTTTCCGACGAAGAACAAACGCAATCATGGGTCGATCCAGGCTAAAATTGGGGCCTTTTTCTGTCCCCCCTTCACAAACTTCCACTTCATAAGAACGGCCCCTTCACAAAACTCAAATTCCCAAAAACGGCTCCTTTCTTCAATCTGACTCCTTCTTTAAAAGCTTTCGAATGAGGCATTGCAAAAAATACATGTACGAGTATTTTTTTTTCGGTATATCAAATTACTGCATGTATTTGGTTCAATGAAACACTTTTGATATTAAACGTAAAATATTGAAATATGACTGCTGGCTATGAGGCGAAATCGAAGGTTTTGCATGATAAAAAAATTTTTCACAAAAAATATTTTTCGTTTCCACAAAAATATTTTTTTTCGCAAAATTTTTTTTCACAAAAACATTTTTTTTCGCAAAAATAATTTTTTCACAAAAATAATTTTTTTCGCAAAAATAATTTTTTCACAAAAATAATTTTTTTCACAAAAATAATTTTTTCTCAAAAATAATTTTTACACATAAATAATTTTTTTCACAAAAATAATTTTTTTTCACAAAAACATTTTTTTCACAAAAATATTTTTTTCCACAAAAATGGGCCCCTAAAAAAACCTGGATCGACCCCTGGCAATGGAAAGATAATAACGCCCTACTGGCTTAAAAACAAAATCAAGAATCGGCTGGCGTGCGTTCAGACTTCACAACTACTCCTCTCGCAGAGGCGGAAAGTCCAGGGTCAGAATCGAATATACCGCCGACCTCTTTCGCATAAATTTCACTTAACGCGTCTCTTTCCTATTTGGAAATAATGAATATTTTTGAGAATGAAGAGACTCGGTAACCTCCCACTTCAAATTCCTAAGGACTCGACGGTTCAGCGGTATTCTCCAGAGAGACATTACATGGATAGTGGGGAAAAGACATATAAGCGTCGGGACAATCAGAGGTTTCAGACTTTTTCTTAGTCTGGCTGCTTCATGCTTACTTAATTTGATATTTTAATCGGAATGGGTTTATTCAATACTAGCTGTAACCCGCGACTTCGTGCGCAAAGAATTTGAAGAATTAAATTTTTTAAATTCACGAATGTAAATGTTTCGTTACATGTTGAAAGGGAAAATTAAAAGTTTTGACGGTTGATAATACATTATAACACTAACAGGAGTGTTTGCTGTTATAGTTAGGTAATTTATTTATCTATGCTAACACACTTTTGTATACTACGTTTTTTTGTTTTACGTTTTTTGCACGAATGTAGAGGTTTTGTGGTCTGGACACACGTGAACACGCCACATATTTTGCCTATGGAAAAAATATGGGTTTCCAAACGTACGCCTGCCCCTTTGAGTGTCTGGCCCTGAGCCTACCTTTTGAAATTGGATGGCAAATCCTTCGGTATTATCGGAATGCGTGAAATTAAAACACTCTCACGACGTTTGGACCTAGGTGTGCAATTTGTAACCGTGCGCAGTCTC
>BGPR01050428.1:0-11070 GCA_013235015.1 Araneus ventricosus
CGCTAATGTTGGAGAAGAGAGAGAGGGAAGCAAATCTATCTCTGATGGAAGAGTATTGTAGACTGTCAAATGCACCCGAGATGTCTAAAGGCCGTAGCACACTTGCTTATATTTAGTTACCAAGGGAGAGCAAGTATTCGATGGGCGGTTTCTCCTTCAATGTGTCCTTGACCGAAGGGGGTTGGACGCCCTTTTTTTACGATCTGACAACCCCCCCAAAAGGGATGACAGTTGCAATGTGTAATTGCCTTTTAGGCGATGCAAATAGTGTTTTTTTTGGCGTTTATATTTTCGCAAAGAAACAGACCTAAAGAATTGCACATCTCTGTATAAAAAGCTATAATTGACAGAAAAAATTTAAACGAAAACATACATATTTTAATAGATTTTATAATTAATATGAAGTTATTATTAAATTTGCTGTTGCCATAATTTCATCATCTATGCTATCATTAATTCTCTTTGTAATTATCAAATGCATTTGATATTAACCAATAAGATGCATTCCTACACCTTAAACAAACTCTTTTTTAGTAATTTACAATATGATTAGGTCATTTTTCCTTAACATGCGACTTGCAAGAAAATTAAATGCATGAACATGTATCAAGTACTCGCAAGTGTTGCAATCTTTCATCGTCACACTGTCAGAAATAACTATTAATTCTAAAATTAATTATCTTTAGGGTTTAAGAGGCCCTTAGAGGTAAATTCAGCCCTTTAAAAACAATAATTTTTTTAGGAAGTGTGGTATACATTATGTATAGGGGAGACCAGGGTACAATGGACCACTTTTGTAAATTTTGAATGTTTATTCTCAAAGAACTGTTTTTTTTCTTTTTGGCTTGAAAAAAAATGCATACATATTCTCTACATATTAAGATTTATATTACACTCTAAATTTATTAATTATATATACTTTTTTAATACTTATTTTTAAGTAACAAGTGACAAAGTGGACAATTGTAGGGTAAATAAAATAAATTGAGAAAAAATGTGTAAATATAGTACATTTTTAAATAGCATAAAACATAGAATGCATCATATTTGTTTATTCATGGCTTCAATGCATACTTATAATGCAAGATTAATGAATATTAAACTTGGCAAATTACACACCAAAAGATTTCTGTGTCACTGAAACTGTTTTTTTTTGTTTTGTTTTGTGAAAATGTAGCTTCTGGAAGACTCATCATAATATCTTGAACATTTACTAAAGATTGGTTATCTATGGAAATGCTTTTATGGGGCTGTACTAGCCTCTTTTTTAATAAATTTTATAACGTTTAAGACTTAATTTATGTATAATAACCAGAGATACAAACTAATAGGTGCATTAATTTGTTCCAAAAATCATACTGTTTAATTTAATTTTTGCTTAATATAGCTATACTATAAGAACTAGAAATTTACTGAATGTTTATAAAATATAAACAAGAAAAAATATCAAACAAATAATGTAAAACTTTGACCCCAAATTGATTAAAAAGTAAGAAATTTGTTATTCAGTTATTTTATATGCAATGAAAAACTTGCTATAAAGAAGGAAAATGTAATAAAATACATACTGAATGAAAATGCTTTATTTTTGCTTAATATTAAGTAAATGCCTGTTATATATTATGATAATTATGTGGCCAAAACTGGTACAAATTAAGATATATTTTCTATAAATTCATAACTCAAAATATAATATTTTTCCAGAGAAAGAATTTTATTAATTAACAGGCAATAAAAGTTACTAAAGAATATTGTCAGTACGACTTAAAAAACTTGAGCCAGTCATCCACTGTCAAAATTCAAATTCTAATTTTCTCTTAATGTGGCAAAAACTGGAGCATCTACCTTATTTCACTGTACCAAATATACTTTCTAGCATCCATGGTGATGGCGTGAACACGGTATGAAATGGCTTCTGTGTTGCCCGAAAATCGCGCCTAAATTTTCAGTGACGTCACTGGCGAGTCGAACCTGATTGGTTCAGTTATTCACGCCCATGAACTTGGATGGATGTTTTTCGTTCTCCTTGAAAGCTCCCATCTTCGCTTTGCGGGCTAATAAAACCGGTTCAAACGCCCTAGAAGCGGTTTTGCTCTCCCTTGGTGACGAAATATAAGCTAGTGTGCTAAGGCCCTAAAGATATCAACACAGCGTGTTTTTCCTGCCTTCGAGCTTGTTCTAGGAGAGATGTGACATGCAGGAGTGCGTCGTCAGCTGACTTCCCTTCTCTAAATCCGTACTGTGTTGCAGTTTATTTGCCTTTAATTGGAAGTTAAATCTTTGAAGAAGGAGTTTCTCTAGCAATTTGCCAAGTGTGGTGAGCAAAGATATTGGTCTGTACGATTTAATATTCTGTTCCTCTTTGCCCGTCTTGTGAAACAGGATAACAAGTCCAATTTTAAGAGGATCCACGAAACATTTAAGTTCTGGACACTTATTGAAAATGTCTAACAAAAGAGAGGGAAAGAGGAGTTAAAAATTACTTTTACAATGATATTATCAATGCCATCGTATCCAGGGGCTTTACCGATAGGAATTTTCTTGACGATGTCATCTATTTCTTGTTGAGAGAACTTTTCTTCTTCGAGGAGGGTTTGGTGGGGTTGTACCTGTGCTGCTCTTGGTGGAATTTTTGGATACAGTTTTTGCAGAATTTTTAACCCGAATTCTGTGGGAGTTCCTTTCTCGCTGTTTTCCATTATTTGAAAGATGTCCGAGGCTGGTTTGTAGGCTTTTAATGCTGACCGGTATGGAGTTCCGTAGGGAGATTGTGTCTGGGTGCAGATTTGCATTCATTAACGAAAGTTCAAGGAATTTTCAAATCAGAAAGGAACATAACCGCGAATTAAGGATCAATGCAATACAGTTCCATCATTATGAGACGCACAAAAGAATACTGAAACAGAAGCAAGTATACCATCAGCTAAACCACTGACTCCTTAATCCTGCGCCTTCAAGGCTAGTAACAGTTGAAAGTAAGGTATCTAATAATAATTCTTTTCCCCATCTGTTACTTGTCATTTGTAATAAATTTTTTTTGTAAATTAAAGAACTTGAATATTTTATTTATAAAATGAAATTCGCACTTGTATTTGAAGATATTATGGGTTTTGTATTATTGCACTGTTTATTAAAAACTAGTTAAACCCGCGAAGAGCATCTGCGCTCCGTTATGCGCACACCCTGCATTTTCGGCAAAATTGGCACATTCTGGCCCCTGATGATTCAGCGCTCGAAGGAAATTCGCTAAGACAAAAAAAGGCGCCACGTGGTGTGCCTATAACGACAAAGTTGCCAATGTACAATGTTCATGTTGGAGATTATCGGTCGTGCCGTAAGGTAACTCAATTTTTCTTCTTTGTTCATGTAATTATGTTCCCTTTCAAGTGTATTTATATCCTAATGTTGTAATTTTTTTTTTTTTTTTTTTGGCTTTTTCAATAAAGTTTCACACATACTCATCCAACCGACAGGGTGCCGTTTAGGCGCCGAGTTCGGGGGTATGCTGTGGTGTTATGTACCGCAAGGTGGAAATTTGTTTATCATTGTGACATCATTTTCTATATTACGTCATGATGTTGGCGTATATAAAATGCCTGTGTTCTCTCTGTGTATGTGTCGACATAGCGTGAACGGAGTGCGCATCATGCTGCTGCTGCAGCACATAGTGTTGTGTGTATATAATAATTTAGTAGTTTTCTTTTAATGTGTATCAAGAAGATAAACCCAATAGTAATAAATGCATCTTATTAGAAGAAAAATGGACTCTCTCGTCTTTATGCGTACTTTGTTATTTCTCTGTTTTCCAACAGTTTACAATAGTAAGTTTCATGATGTTCATCTCAATTGTGCATTAACACGATTTTACTTTCGTTGACTTAAACTATTTTGATGTTGAACGTTCACTGGCTCGCCTGAGCCCGTCTGCTTCATTTCTAACTGATTTCTTTAGAATCATTTCATCCAAAGTTTCATTATATTGTAAGAAATATTGTTAACTCTACGTCGTAAACTCATTTTTTTAGAGAAAAAGTTTTTTTACACCAGAACGAAAAGAGTAGTAGTATATGCCTATGATTAACATTCGAATGTCAACAGACGTATGTATGTATGTCCTTCTATCTTCTCATGAACCACTGAATCCTGAAACTAGCCGTAAGTACCAAAAGATGGAAAATAATCCAAGGAATCCATTTCGACTATTTAAATTCCGAAACTGTAATTAGTTAAAAAGATATTAATTAAAAACGTCAAAATGAATGAATTGACGTGCTGCCATCTATTGGCAGCATGGTGAATTCATTCATGGAGGATTCTTCCCCCTATTATTAGTTTTCGCATCCGGTGTTGCATTTTTTTTATTTATTTAACGGAAGTTGGTATTTCTTTTTGAGCGGGGTTCTGTGTTTGGATTTATTAACAATGGAAAAAATCGTTTTCATACTTTTTTATTTCTTTTTTTGTATTAAATTGTTTAATTTCGTAACGTTTGTTAGGGAAAATAAGTAACAATATTTGTTGATTGTTAAAAAAAACGGAGGCGGGGCATATGAAAATATATGGATCCCAAGGTCTCACGTGACCTCACTTCTCTCCGCCCGGGATTATCCTATTATTCGCGATAGCCCGTGCAACGCCGGGCTACACAGCTAGTATGCCTACGAAATTATGTCTGACATGGAGAAGACTACCGGTTTTGTTTAGTAAATAAATAGATCGTTACAATCGGCAAAAGAAAAATTAACCACTTTTTTGCCCCACGTACCTTAGCGTTTTATATAATATAGAGATGCTTGAAAATAATTATGCGTGGTTGAGCAAAACTAAGGGCATTTTTAGTTTCAGTGTAAATTTTTATTAAAATGAGTTTCCATATTAAAAAAAGTACTGAGTTAACTTGCGTTAATAAAATAGGGTTTTACAAATGCAAGAAAGAATCGCCTTTATTTATTATTGGTTTGGCATCATTGTTCTCCTGATATAGTGCCATGCGACTTCTAGTTCGAGGTCTTCTAAATTAAACTAATCGAGCTTGTATAAGAATTTCTTGCTGAAATTAGTTAAATCTAGAATGCAACGAGCCTACTCAGGATATACAGGTTATCCACACTTACCGTGGTCCAATAGCTAATTTTTAAACCACCAGAGATAGACACATGGTTCCAACTGGAAAAAATGCTTTAAATGAAGGGAAGAGTTATAATATATGTTTTTTGAGTCGATAAACACATTTCTGAAAAAGTTACAAATTCTAATTTTTTATACGGTCACCAAGTCCTATCAGTCATATTTAGTAAAATATTCTTCACACACTAACATTTTAAACGAAAAGAGTTCCACTCTTCTGCGACTAAAACTGACCGAAGTTATTGAGATTTGAACATCGCTGACTTAGACCACTTTACACCAATTCAATAGCCGCCTCGAAGACGATCCACCAATCAGTGCGTAACATTTACTCGCCGAGGCCGCTGATTGGTTTTAAATTATAAAATTCAAAGCTGCATAACTTGGTTAGTTTTTAGTCGCAGAACAGTGAAACTTTTTTTGTTTAAAATGTTAGTGTGTGAAGAATCTCTAATATATATAAAAGGCAATGTTTGTGTGCGTGCGTGTGTGTGTGTGTGTTTGTCTGCGATGTCCAGACGACTCTATCGCACTTACAGTCATGAAATTTGGCACACAGGTAGTCGTAATGGTGACTGAATGCACCTCGAAGCCGAAATTTTAAATTTTAATCTAGAAATTTTTTTATTTAATGTTTTGTGTTGTTTTGGTTGATTTTTCGCACTAATTTCTCAATAGATTGGTTTCGAATAATTGTACGACAAAAATAGATACACCATCGGAAAGAGCACGCGATTTCCGTTCTAATGAAGTTAGTTTTGAATTTCTAACGTAATTAACTGAATTTTGAGAATTTTTTAAAAAATAGTCAGTTTTGCTATCTAAATGTTAGTTTTGTTTCTAAATTTGCTGCATCCGACTTTCTAATAACACTATTATTTTCAATTTTTTTTAGCTTATAACTAGAACGGTTCTGTCGGATTTAAAACAAGAATGGTTAAAATATCTTTTATCGTTTTTTTAAAATTAATTTTTTTCTGGGCCGTTGCGAGTTATTTTTCTCGATCGAGTTCCAAAAGCGGCACTTCTTCGGAACGTTGATGCCAATTTTGATTGGCGGACGCGTAGGATACGTCATGACCTTCACCTGAATGAATTACTTCGATTATTATTTTCGGATTTGATTTATATTTTGCTTGCTGTATAATAATCATTTTCACGTTCCAATTTTGTAATATTGTTTTGGATTAACGTACTCTGTACTGTAGCGTGAAAAAAAAAAATAAGTAACCAAAAATGTGTATCTTTTGTTTTGATTTTGTTTCAAAACTTTTTCATGTCATTGTGGTTCTTTTTTTTTTTTTCATTTTGTTAAAGTCCTGATTCCACGGCAACGCCGTGCGCGTACTCTAGTTAGTATTTCTCAAATCTGACTGATAGGACTTGTGAACGTATAAAAATTAGGAATTCGTAACTTTTTCAGAAATGTGTTTATCGACTCAAAAAACATATATTATAATTCTCCCCTTCATTTAAAGCATTTTTCCAATTGGAACTATATATCTATCTCTAACGGTTTAGAAATTAGCTATTAGATCACGATAAGTGTGGACACCCTGTATAAATACTATATAATAAAAACATTGGCAATTAATTTCATTTCATATATCAACATAATGACACTCAAATTACTTAAATAAATTTTTCTATTATTTCCTAACTTTAGGATTTGACACAGCAATATTATTTCAAACTAGCCACCTTTGGTGACTAGATATTTCGCCTGGAATATAAATGGGAATATACAGTCTGACCTCTATTTAACGAAGTCGCTAAATCCCGAAAAAAAGTTCGTTATATGGAAAATTCGTTAAATAGAGATTCACCTTTTAAAATACTTTAAACTACACAAAACGGATTTTAAATTCATAAACACTAAATATTATTATTAAAACAGTAATTAATCACTCCTTTATTTTGTAAATTAATATCTATTTGTTTTATATATCTTACCCATCAAAAAGAAATCTGCAAGGAAAACCAGAATAAAACAAAACATTGTCCGGGAATACACAGTATTTTCAATTTAAAAAAAATAATTTTATATTAAAATTAATGAATTTTAATGACATTATCGCATTTATTTCTACAAGTAATTTTAAGCATACATTACCACATGCTTCCTTAAATTTAATTACTGATAAAGTTCGAGGACACGGGACAGCTCCATTGAGGGTGAAAGGGGGATATTGAAAGTTTCTCTAGTGAAGTGGACAGTGGGGGGGGGGGGGGGTAAAGGTTGCACCTCCTGGATGAAATGAAAAGACTGACTGCTATTTTACTGCTCTCGATGAATTAGGAGACTGGTAAACCCAGTTCAAGGTCATTGATCACCACAAAATGTGTTAAAAAGTGTGTTCAGAAATATTTAGAGAAATAGGGAGAAAAAAAAATATTGGATCACACGAAAAAGTTCGTTATATAGAGAATGCACTTCGCTATTTGGAGGTTATTTTACGAAGAAATTCGCAAAATATTCTTGGTTCCAAGGAAAAGTTCGCTAAATAGAGAAATTCGCAAAATAGAGGTTCTTTAAATAGAGGTCCGACTGTATTATGAAAATAAAAATTGGTCGTTTCGAACATTAACTTCAAACCAGAATTTTCATTAATATGACGGTTTCAGGTTGGTATTCTTTCTGTAAGTTGCGTGATGTAAAAATCATCACGCACAGAATGCCTCGGCTTGTGCAATCAAGCCAAAAGAATCGAATCAAGCCTAAAATATTTTCATGTTGCTATGTTTCGGAATTATCATTTTTTAAAAAATACGAACTTGAGTAATTCCGGAATGATGTGCCGCACTTTGGGGTCTTTCATGGTAAAAAGAAGATAATATGCACAATTTTGAAGATAGTTTTAAGATGATAATATACACTAAACCATGTCGTTAAATAGTTGTAATATCCTACTTTAACTTTGTTTTTTAAGTTGCACACCCAGTAAATTAATACAATTGTTACAAGTCAGAAATTAATGCAAACGAATATTTGTACGATCGCATCTAGTTCAAAAGAGTCTTTTTAAAGTGAGTAATCAAGTAAGAAAGCGGAGTTTCAAGTCAGTTTTTTTTTAATTTTTTATTATTGGATTTAAAATGGAAGAAAAATGCACAAAATATATACATTTTTTGTACATTTTCAGCAAAATGGTAAATGCAAGACAATTAAAACATGCAAGAATTTTTTTTAAAATTTGTACTTAATTTTTAGGAATATTAAAAATTTATTTGTACTTCAAAGGCCAAAGCCTTCCAAGCTACAATTTTTGTACCAAAAGAAAGGCTAAATTACTAAGAAAGCAAATCTGAAGGTATTTGCGCGGATGGACTTTTGTTTGTGCTTTTTGTTTGTAGTGGTTTAAAATAATGAAAAAGTGTTTTATCTTATTTAAGTAGTTTAAATTATAATTTCATTTTTTAATTGAACAGTAAATATTTTATCAAGACGATAGCGTTGCGCTATTCCTCACTGTGAACCTTCAGCTGTTGGGGAAGACACCTGAACGGCCATCCTCATTTCCAGACTTTCACACCACACCAACTAAAGGATTGAAAAATACAAGATGCTTCGGTTTGCTTGGAATGAAACTATTGCAGTAAATGTAGAAGGTGATATACAGAAAACTTTGCTGCAAAATCCAACACCATCATCACTGAAAATTTATAGGCCTATTAGAATGCGTTTTATTCACGAAACTGTTCACACTGCCAGTGAATAAATAGAGTACAAAGAGAATAACACCGAAAATTACTACAAATGATGATCAAACTATCTCCATAGATATCGAGTTTTATTAACTATCGTTGGCGCTAAAGTGGGCAAAGCCGCAAACGTAACATATCCTTATAGCATGAGATATCAGATCGATCAGTTAGGCTTACTGGTGGATATTCAAAAATCAGTTAGGCTTATTGGTGAATATTCAAAAATCAGTTAGGCTTACTGGTGTATATTCAAAAATCAGTTAGGCTTATTGATGGATATCCCTAAACTTGAATGCGGAAACACCAATGACGGAAGTATATCCAATAGGCTTTTCAAGGATCCAGAAATGGCGTCGAACATTACAGATATTGACAAATATTTTAAATCACGCTAGACACTCTATCAAGTGGATATGAAACAGGTGTCAAAAAATTCAAATTTTTTGTGTTGACAAAAAATCTGTATCTTTGGTATCCAATATCACTAACCACTGGCGAGTCCAGGGGGGCTATGGGGCTGCAGCCCCCCAGGACTAATCCAAAATTCTTGATTTTTTTTCAAATCATTACACCTGTTTGCTCTTAATCTCTCTTTTTTTTAAAAAAAATTAAGCGAGGCAACATTGCTTTCTGGCTTGGCAGGATAGAAAATTTTCCCGTTTGTAGTCATTCCACTCGTACTTGTGGCGTTAACGCAGTCAAAAACAGTTTTTGGCTAGTTATTTCAATGTGTTTTTACTAAATTATCGAAAGTATTGTAGTGTCATTTGCGATTCTTATTGTCAAAATAAAGTGTTTTCACTTACATGAGCCATGAGGTCATGATGATACAAAATGTTCAAGACCTCAGCCCACAGACCAAACCCCTGGATTCGCCACTGTCACCAATCATGCATAAAATATCATTTGCACAGGGGAACAATGATTTCACAAGCACTTTCAGCTATTACCGTCAGAAGAAGCAGCAGGAGCCATAAAGAAGCACTTTCATTTGTATAGAACAAACTAAGTACGAGCATTTTCCCGAGAACATTGCAATATGGACTAATTAATAAATAGTTACAGACATGTGATCCTTTTTTTTTTCTTTTTACTTTCTCGTATATACAAAGAGAAAGTATTGTAATCGTCAAAAAATTCGAACTCGAGATTTTGACGAATCTCCACGTTTTAGACCTCCCTGAGTCCGAAAACACAATTTTGGAATTATGTCTGTCTGTGAACACGATAACTCGAAAACTGATAAAGCTACGGGGGTGAAATTTGGTATGTGGTCTTTAAACATAATTTGTAGGTTTCTATCAAATTTTGGACAAAATCCGTCAACGGGAAGTCTGTCTGTATGTCCGAAGTCATGCGAACACTATAACTCAAAAACTTGAATAGCTAGATGGATAAAATTTGGTACACAGTTTTATCGTCATGAATGTAGGCCTGTATAAAATTTTGGGCCAAATCCGTCGAAGGGCTGACTGTCTGTCGGTCTGTATAATCGCATACTTGTTAAGCATTCGTTTCAAAACTATCTCCATGCGCATGCGTACTTAGCAATCTCTGGTACCAAGCGGGAGGATTACGTCACTTTGTCCTTCAGACGGAGTTTGTGATAGATATGTTTTATCTCCTGTTTTGTTTTCGCTCGCTCGTATAATAGCGGATCTTACTGGAGTGTGATGGAGAATAAATATTGCTAAGTTTTAATACATAGGCATCTCTTTTAATATGATTCTTCACTTTAATATTTTACAATCACTATAATCTGCAATGAAAAACCTTCTGATATTCGTTGCATTCTGGAATACAGTAGGTTCGATTTTTTTTATCCACGCAAGGGGAGGGGAAATGACAAATTTTTGAGCAGTATACGAGAAAGTTTAGGGGAGGCCACTCCACTGGTTTCCAGACAAGTGATTAAAAGGTGTAAGCCTTTTTGCAAAGAAATCCTTTACTTCTGCTGTAGAAATGCTTCTACCTGGTCAAATAGCGGAATCCATTGAAGATTCAGAAGAAGAAATTAGTAACAATGACATAAGTCAGCGGTTCCCAACCTTTATTCCCTCGCGTACCCCTTGATTAGTCTTTCTATTTTCGCGTACCCCTACTGTCATATCCTCCTCAACACCATCCCCAAGCATCTGTCTATGCAAAGAAGTTTTTTCAATATTGTTAAGGCATTAGGTTAGCATAAGAATCAAATGACTGGAATTAATAATATTTGCTGGACTTATTTTGTATTTT
>BGPR01050429.1:0-11069 GCA_013235015.1 Araneus ventricosus
GGTTTGCTGATGAAAGTAGTTATTGTCATGAAGAAACAAATTATCTTTATCTTGAATTCATCACCTTTCCCTTAGAATATCCAAATAATCGATAAAAAGATAACTTTTGGTTTATCCATGATACAATAGCTAAGAAGACAAAAATCGAAACTAAACTAGCGCGCCTTGCGACATCATTCAGAAGCAATCGAAGTCACGTGACGCTGAGAGCCAATGAAAAGCGACTTCAATCCAAACCATAGTAGGATCCGTAAATATGCTGTGGAAACCATAAATATGCTCGTTTCCCGCGCAACTGTTTCTTTCACTCTTCACTTCACATCCTCCGCTGAAAGCGGAGGTTGGTGGCATGATAATTTTGTTCATATTGATTTGAAAAAATGGATATTTATAATTTAATTATTTATACAATAATTTCTTGACAGAACAATTTGATTTCTTTATACAAAAATCAAGTTTCAAACATAAAACGTCAACGAGATTCACATAAAATTATAAATTGATCCAAAATTTCTGATAATAGACACACATAATTAAAAAGTCCAGGTTGCTGCCAGGTATAATATCAGTAAGATATGCATTTTCTATAATTCATTAAACTTCTAATTGGGAATATTGACTAGTAGTCACTATTCTTGTTAAAGAAGGAATTTCTCTGATTGCGAGTTTGAAATTGAAAAGGAAAATTACTTGTATTTCTGGTAAAAAGAATGGTGAAAGAAAATTTCATTTTTGTGTGTTACATTGGACATTTGATTGGCAGGCTTTTTGTTGAATATGTTTGAACGTTCTCCAGCACTTGATTCATCATAACATGTAAAAGTGTTTTAAAACTCTAGATACAGCTATTGAGTATCTGAAGACACAAAGAAATTACAATTTACTAGATATTTCTGATGAATTAAACTTGAATTGTTTCAGCTTCTTCTAGCTAAAAATAATCAATATCTGAAAAGGAGACTATAGTTGACCATATTCTTAATTCTGTCGTGCCTTCTGATGTTGACGAATTGGTTAGAATTTTAACTTACCGAATGGCAATTAATAAAACTAGTTCTGTATAACGAGTTCCAGAAGTCAATTTGAAAAATATCTATAAAAAATTAGATTTCTTCTAAAGTAGAAAAGAGTAAAACAATTTACATGTAAATATAAACAATCAACAACAGTGTTTAATAAACACACCAGAAGTGAACCAAAACAAATATTTAGTGAATGATCTCAAAATTAATAGAAAAAGAATTTAGTGATTTATTTTTCGAATGTATTTCCCAAGTAGACACAAGATGGTTAAAATTAAACTTCCCGTATTTAAATCACATGCAGCTGAAACCGACCAACACATTGACACCAAAATTAGTACTTGGACTATACATCAGATGCGATGAAGATATTTCCCACCAAAAAAGTAATAGGAAAAATGGGTAGCAGATCATGGCAAGTTTAACATAGGAAATGATCAACTCGTAATAAAATTAACAATTTCAATACTTAAGAGCAAGTTTGTAAATCAGCATTTAAAATTATGACCGAAAAAAATTTTTGGCGTCCGTAGCTTCACTACTGAACGAAATCTGACGATTTGCATACGTGCAAAAATGTGAAAGTGCGATGCAAAGCAGGTCTCGGCAGAAAAAAGTCAAGACAAGCAGTCAATTTGTACTCAGACGTTTCCGTCTGTAACTATGAAATTATCGTTAGTTCAATGCGCGTTATTATTAGAGCTGTTCTACAAAAACAACGAGAATTCTACTGTTGCGGTTCGACGGTTTCTGTTGATAACGGTATTTCGTTGTAGATCAGTGTCTACAAAAGGTTTCAAAGTCATGATAGCTCGATTTGGAAAGATTCAAATATTAGGAGTTCAACCTAAAAGAATGCGTAAAAGCGTCACAACCCACAATTTTAACGATGCTGAGACAGCCGTTGTCGCAAAGTCACGGATATCTGATAGGGGAAGCTAGGGAGACTTCACCCTACTTTTACTTTTTCTTATATTCCTCGAATATTTGAATTTTTATCATCATAAAAGAACTTGCTTTTAAGAAGAGTAAATGTACTTATGCTAAACAGATATCTCATTTAATCATAAACTAAATATATTTCATAAAATCGACTAGGTCAAGTCTCCCTATGCTTAGGAAGACTCGACCTTAAGCTAGGGACACTTGTCCCTACAGTAGGAATGCCTTAACTCATGGTAGATTTGCCCCAGAATAATCCAGAGGAAAATTCAAATCATTAAAGAAAGGCGAACTCAATCGAAATGGCGAAACTTTAAAAAGAAACCAAACGATGACAAATAGTCCGAGAAAAAGATTTTTATTACAATAAATAAATAAATAAAAATAGTTTTTTCGTAAGAGAGGAAAAAACGGAATAAATATATTTCAATTCTTGTTAAAATCCTTACTAAAAATTATTTGCATTATATGAAACTATCACGTTAAAAATAAATTTTATTCTTTAAATAATTACTAAAATACTGACAAACAATTTTTAAATAATTATTCTCTATATTTGAGTTGCCATATTACCGAAAAACTCCAAGCAGCAGAAAACTGATCCCAACCACAAAATGCTCTTCGGTCGGTTACAACATCGTAGGTGCAATAGCTTTTGATAGGGTCAAGTCTCCCTAACTTTTTAGGGTCGAGTATTCCTAACCTGACTTTTTCTAAATAATCTAAAAATTAAACCACTTAGAATTAAAATACCTCATAATGCCATATATCAAATTAAAGCTAGAAGTATGCTTAAAACTCATAAATATTCTAATTTATCACATCTTCAATAGTAACTTTCCTATCCACAAAAGAATAAAAAAAATGAAAATTTACTTTTGGGTTCCCAAAACATTTTTACCTGTATACCACGATGGCTTTTTAGATTGGAATTAAATTCCCCTCACAATGGCCATGTGACCAAAGATCAAATAAAAATGGCACACAAAAATTACCAGTGATCTCACAAGCTGAGAAAATCACGTAGGGCCAAGTATCCCTAAAGCTGTTATTTTGTTTGAATAGTGAAAGTGTGCTATTTGAAACTAACAGTAGAAAAATCGGCAATTTTAAAAATTCTGTTGGTATAGTATTATATCAATCAAGCACTCGCATTTACACATCGAGTGTTTAAACAATCTTTAATATAATAATTTATATTAATGATAAATAAAAATATGATATAAGCATAAAACAAACATTATTTTATGTTTATATAAAAGTTTATATAAACATAAAACAAACTGTAGACAACGGATTGGCTCCGAAGTCTGGCCTCTCACCAAACCTGGCCCCTCAGAACGAAACCAGCTGCTGATTCCGGGCTCTTTATTTATAGAGTAAATGCTAAAACTAAATCACATTTGAAGGCAATGAAGTTGTAGAGTTCATTGAACTGTAAAATGAAAAATAGGCAAAGTTAATTTCTGATATCTCAGACTCGAAAAAAATCATGTCTAATGTATGTTTGAGACTGAATAATTCAGTAATAATTCAGACGAATTCCTATTACTAAACTTTTAAATAATATAATTTTCTATCTAAGAATGCCATTCATTCAACAAAGAATTTCAAATTAGGAAGTTTTAAGCTTTTATTACAAAAGTAATCTTCCTATGATCCATGACGAATTACTCAAAAGCTTTAATGCAATGCTTTTCTGAAATCTCTTTGAAGAATGGTTCTGACTATAGTTTATTGTTTCAAATAATGTATTTAAATCTTCCCTTTTCCTGTTTGTTCTTAAGAGATAAAACTCTAAAGAGAAAATAAAACATCCGATCCCTTTTCGTTAGACATTTGATCCCAGTTGCATATTTTTTTCCCTTTTCAATTAAGAATTTATAGAATTCTAATGTTATCCTTTCTAATGTTATCCTTTCACTTCTTATTTTTCTCAATTTATCGTTAGCCAGAAAAAAGAATGATATGTCAGGTGATATTATATCCTTCGCATAAAATGACGTATCTGATTCGTGTATCGAATTACAGAATATTTCGTATTTCAGTCTGTATCTAAATTAAATAAACAAATTGATTTAAAGTGAAAAAATTGTAGCACTCATAATCACAAGAAAAACCCCGGCCCTGCCTAAGCATCCAGGTACTTCTGGAAGACCGGCCGCCGCGAAAAAAACAGCGGCGCTGTGGTAAACGCAGAATAGCCCCCAGTACAAGCGGCCCATGCGCCGACTCCCCCTTTTACGGGGACAAGGCTCCTCATCTGAGTTGGGTCCTAATAGCCACAACACCTTTACACTCGTAAGTATCTCAGTTTTCTTTTATGTTCTCATATGCACTTGAATAGGAATGAATATCCAAATCAGGCTGAGGCATCTTTGAAGGTTTACCTTTAATTGCTGTGTGCGGTCTGAGAGATCGCACAAAATTTTCTAATCGTCCTTTTCACCCCTAAAAATTGAAAATGACCACTATCCTTTCTATTACCTTCCTAAATCAGTCAGCCAAGGTCACATATCCAGTTTCACACTTCTAGCTTCATTATTTTTTTAGGTACCACGTGTTTACCTTTTAATCGGTCTGGGAGACCGTTCACACAAAATGCGTATCAGTTTTTGTGAGTGATAGACGCTATTTGTCGGATGCTCATTTTTTACAAAAGTGATAAATAATGCTGCAAAATTTACAAAAAAACGTCTCGTATGCCTCACTCAAAAAGAAATCGAAGATCTTGTTAATATGTTTTCTGATTTATAATAAATACTATGATTCTGAACAGTCATATCATATACAGTGGTACCTTGAGATACGAGTGCCCTGACATACGAGTTATTTGAGATACGAGCGCTATCAAGCAGCGAAGTTTTGTTTTGAAATACGAGCGACATTTGAGATACGAGGAACTGTACGGTGTATGTACACTTTATAAAACCAGTTTTTTTTTGCTTTACACTCTCTTTATTATGGTTTTATACAATATTTGTCATTTATAAATACATTTTTCTTATTCAAAAACACGTAACAAAAACAATTAGGGGTAGCATTTTTGGGGCTGGAACGGATTAACATAATGGCATTTCAATTAATTTTAATGGGAAAAACTGTTTTGAGATACGAGCAAATTGACATACGAGCAAGGTTACGGTACGAATTAAACTCGTATCTCGAGGTATCACTGTATTGAGAACAAACGCAAAATACAACGTGAGCTTTCTGGGGATGAAGATGAGGATTTTTCGAATGATTGTGAACAAGATGATAATTTTTACGGACAAAATAATTTCCAGTGGTTTATAAAAAAAGATCCAAATCGGACTGCACGTGCACCAGAGCACAATATTATTCTCTAGCTTCTTGGTCTGAAACAACCTGTAAAAACAAGCTCTAAAGTAGAACCCCAAGATACTTGGAAATACATTTTTAATACTTGGAAAAATTTTTATGAAGGTGTGATCAACTTAGATGTGAAAAAAACTAATGTAAAAATTAACAAATGTCGAATGAAATATTCTTACTAATATAGGCATGAATTGATGCATACTAATGGCCAAAATGAAAGTAAGAAAAAGAATTTCTTACAGCAAGAGGAAAAATTAGGAAAAAGAAAAACATGCAGCTTATGCCCATCCAGTAAGAAGAGAAAACACCTTTAAAATGTATGAAATGAAAGAAATCAGTGTAACTTCACAGTTCTCGAAAAATTTGTTTTGCTGTATTCTATCTTATGATTTATTCTTGTAGAAAAAGGGCATCTTAATCCGTATAAATAAAATAATTGTTCTAGAATATTGGTATAATTGTCAGTAATACTTACTAAAAGCATATATTTTCATGAATGTTTAATAAAATTATCAGTTTCGTTCCTTAAACTGAAGAAGTTAGTAATTCTTTTATATGATTTAAATTGCGTAAAATTAATTGATTAATGTTTTAAAAAACGATTTAAATGAATTAGAATTGCATAAATATGCAAAATTTATCCATAACATTCTATAAAAATGCATAAAAATATCTATTTTTAAGCTTTTTTTAAAAAGCGGTCTGTGAAACCGCTCACACTAGTTATGCCAAAAAAAGTTACCATTAAAGTTTAAGGAAGTCCAAGATATTAAACAAAGGATTTCAGTTTAAATTAATTTTCAATTTAGAAGTTACACGAGCGCTATTCCTGAACTGACCTCTTGCTTATTAACTCTCTGAACCCGACTAGAGTGAGAATTCCATTTCCTCAAAACCTGGAGTGAATTTTCACTCACAGAAACAGAATGGAGTCGTCTCGTTCTTTACAGAAATTCCAGGAGGTCGACACCTACGGTTGTCTGATCAATTGTCAACAGAGAAAGGAACTACATTTTTCCTAAAACATTTACCCAGGCGCCCTAAACCGCCTGAGTCCGGCTTCTGCCGAACGGGCGATTTGAGGCGGAATAGGGCTCATAGGGTTAAACTTGGTCAGATAAAAAGAAGGATATCTGAGTCAACTCCTTTCTGCAAATCTAATCGCCACACCAGAGAGAACATTGAGCCTCAGCTCCTCCGGACGTCGCGTCAAGATCATCATACATGGCGGAATCTTTTTATTGAATGAGGCTCCAATCAGCGATTTTCTGATCCCAAAGCGAGACATCCAAGAGGGCCGCGGTGGCCTAGTGGTAAGGTCTCGACATCGGAGCCTGAGGGGCCTAAGTCCGAAACCCAATCCCACTGAAGATCCACTGTGTTTGCTAGCCTGTTACAGATTAAATCTGACAAGAGTCAAACATCCTCCCGCTGGTATGGTGCAGAAGTTTGGAGAGGGTGGTGCCAGCTCAGCTGTTGTCCTCGTCATCTAAACGCAGTTCAAAATTACGAGTTCTGCTCCCAAAATAGCCTTCGTTTTGCTTCAAAATGGGACGTTACTGTATCTAAACTAAACCGAGACCTCCAAGTGGCCCTTTTGAAAGAAAAATAATTATACAAGAAATCTCCTGAAATACGATGGATTCATAGTCGTTTGCTTTCGGCATTATATCTAAAATGTTTTAATAAGAGAGAAATGTTATAGTTTTTGAAAGAATAATTTCAGATGTTTGAGTCTCCATAATTATTATAATGTTCAACTCTTGATCTACTAATATTCTTAACCTATTTATCAGTCAACACATCCTATTTGGCACATTTATTATTATTTTATTCTATATAAAAACATAATGGACATTTTAAATACTTCAGCTTCTCAAAATTATTTTCACATTTTAAATTAATCTCTACTTTGATTTAATTATAGATTTAATTAACGAGAATTATGCAATTCGATGCATGAGTCAGCCACATCATTTTGTACAAAGATGTTAATGCCATTTCAGGATTTAATGTTAACGCAAACTTATAATATAATTTGAACTTTTTATTCAAATCAATGTCCTTACAACTTAAATATACTTTATAACTTTGGGAAGATGATATATTGTTGGACTTGGATATTGAATTCAAAATAAGTTCTCCTGCCAAAGATTTAACTATCAGAAAGTCATTAATTATTAATCAGAAGCAGTCAGTCATTCAAGTCAATATCTTACGGTTTCATATCAGAAAACGTATTACCCAGAAGAGAAGTCACACAGAATCGAATTAAGGAGACATCTCAGTGGAGAACATCAGATATGCACAAAGGCAATATGCAGTTGTACTATATATGATGTAATAAATTGATAAAGCAAATAGGATTTATGTGTCAGAATATTAATATACTGTAAGACATACAGGTTTAGGGAGTATTTTCCAAATTATATATGTATATTTGTTCCAAAAGCGATTTTCTGTGAGCTTAGATTGTTCTGAGAAATCAGTCGTGATTTCGATTAGTTGAATCGAAACAACTTCAATGTAATTGATAGGCGATTTAAAACGATTGAGCAAATTTACTTCCATTATGATAATAATAAACAAGTTATATAAAATTAAACAATTGTCGTAAAAACAGTATTAGAATTGTAATTTATGAATTCAAATTCTTTTCCTTCCGAATTATGGCCTTACAACCTCTAAGTAGGCTGTGTCGACGTGGGCTTAAAAAATAATGTTTAGTTACTGGTCGAAATATGTAACATTATCCATAACTGATTGCTCTCTATTCATAGTAAAGTACTAATTCTTAACTAAACAGACAAAAAATTTCCGCCAATTATCGATTAACCTCAGTATCACTTCGTTAATAAAACATCAGCATTTAATAATTCCTTCGGGAGACACTGAAGAGGTATTATTTTCAAACGTTAAAAACCCTCCCTATCCCAAAATTTTGGAAATAAATAATTTAAAAACAGCATATTTTCCATTTCGTAATAACATCTGCAGGAAAAATATTTGAATTCACGTAAAGTGCATTTTTTATATTGCAACAAAACAATTAAACTACATTTATTCAAATTATTTGGTAGTTAAATATTAGAACACTGATATTTCCGAAGAACATTAATAAAGAACATCTGAAATAGCAATTCGAGACGCGCTTGAGTCTTCTAAGTGTTCAGTCCTGGAAAAAAAGAGAGAATTGTAAAATTCATGAACATTTTATAGATATTTTTGCAGTCAAACTCACTTCTCGAATATGAAAGTTACAATTTATCGAATATCGCCTTTAGTTTGAAAAAATTATAAATAATTATGTTCAGAATAAATGATTAATGTTACCTTCAGTTTGGAAATCTGATTTATGCTTATAAATAAAAGAAGACACCTAGTGTAATTATTCGCTTCTAATTTGATGCAAATCGCTCGAAAACTTCAATAATACAAATACGAAATCCAATATTTCAATTCTCTCACAACACAGGAACATCTATAACTATATATATGATAGAAAGATAATTTTGAAACTTGATTCTTTCATATAAAAAATTTGCCTAAATTCAAAGAAACCATTACTCATCCAAAACATTGAATGAAATATATTCTGGGCAGTTTTTATTCTACAAATATCGTTCATAACTTTTTTTCCATTGTTAACATTGGCAGGAATACTGATCTTATATTTCATTGAAAGTTTAACTTGGAAGGGGAAATTCTTAAATTGACAACCGTCTCTGATATCATATGATGCTTTCTCCTATCTCTCTCTATACCCTTTTCTTTTTTCCTTCTCGTAGAACACAGTTTACTAAGAATCTGAAAGATTAAATTGGTTTCTGTGCGTTTCGGTAAAAGATAACTTTATCTTTCGATCATTTATGATTTAAAACATAAAGCAAATAATTTTATTTTATGCATGATATATTTTCTTTAATTTCATTAGTATACTAGATATAGAAACTCAATAATTGCACGAAGTACAAAATAAGCTTTTGGCAAAAAAAAGAAGAAATTTAATCTAAAATTGGTTATTATTTATTGATTTCGGTCTATCTTAAGTTTCATAGTTCTTCTTAAAGAAGAATATTTTGGGATCATCTGTTTGGTGTTACATTCTTTACCAATTGAAAATGACTAGAAACAAAAATGATTGTTCCAATTTTCTAATAAAATAAACTTTATTTTGAAAACTAAATAATGATAAATCTTTTATTTATATAGCAAATAAGGGACGCAACTATGTAACTATATTGCGGACGAATCACGAGTTTACTCGTGTTTTGCGCGCCATCTCGTACGTGCGGATCTCAAGATAACTGGCGTTTTCTGCGCGCTTTCCTTAGATGACATCTACAATGATCTGTTGACATTACTTCGTGTATTTAGATTTTTCATCGGTAATAAATGTATTCAACTCGTTTCTATCAGGTATCTTTTGCTTATTTACTGTTATTAGTTTATTTTTGCTATATAAATGTCCCATTTTAAAGCAAATCTAGGGCTTTTTGTCGGGGCGAGATGGGCTGATGTCGGATGACGAGGACGACACTTCATCTGATATTCCCTCTCCAAATTTTCGCGCCAAACCATACCAGTGGGAGAAGGCACTCTGCCCACAAACACGGCGGATATTTTGTGCAATCGGGTTTCCAACCTGGAGCCCTCCGGCTCTGAAACTGTGAACTTACCACAAGGCCACCTCGACCTTATTATCGGTTTTAATTGCATTATGGTATTTTGATAGCCACTAAAATATCTGTCCTCTGGAGAAATTGGGGGAAGCAATTCTCTGGTCTTAATGCGTTAAGAAACACCAGTAATTGTAAATATTAACAGATATATTATGGTATACATTTTTTCAAAATAAATTGTAGTATCATAAGTCATTTGATGTGCAATAGATTTCCATTTGGTTCACTTTTGCAAAGGAAACTGTGCACATTTGGTTCACTAAAGCAAACAGTGTTGCACACTCTGTTTTCTACAGTGAACTCAAAATGTAGAAAATGGTGATTTGATCCTAGTTTCATAACTGCATCTAATTCTATCACTAATCTTAAAGTTATAAAAATAAATCATTTCTCTAGAGTCAAGAATCCTGAAAATCTGGGCTCGCTGAGAGCGAATTTTTAATTAAAATGTTCTAGCAATAAATTTTTCAAAACAGGGTAATAAAAATTAACTTAAGAATAAAAATTAAAAGGAATAATTTATCTTATTAATGTGCTTAATTCTATTAATTTCAGGGCATATAATTTTGTAAGGCAATATGTAAATAATAAGTAATGCGAGATTTATATAGTTTGTTAAATGATCAGCGTTTTAAAAATTTCTTATGAATAAGATACTACATGTTACGTTCTGAATCGATTATTTTATAGAACTTTTCTTTGGAAACGAAAGAACTAATATACCTCAACTTCCTACTTTTTAGGAAAATAGACCGACAATAAAATCTATTACAATACCACATATCAGAAAAATTTCTGTTTGAGAACACCATTAATAGCACGCCTTAGTTTACGAATTGGTGCGAATTGCAGTAATTGCCTGAAAATCTTTAGGAGATATGAGACTGCAGTTTTAATCCCAAGTTCCTGAAAGAAACCTAAATGGACAGATATTCTTTCATAGTCTGGGTATTGACAAGAATTACTTTATTTGGTACCACTTTAAGAAAAGTTTGAAAAATCAATGAAAAAGAATTTTACAGAAATCTCTCGGTTTTGGAGGAGTTATTTGTCGACATGACATATATCTTAAAAATTCGTTTGT
>BGPR01050430.1:0-11069 GCA_013235015.1 Araneus ventricosus
TAGAAATGTGTATGAATGTTATTTTAATTCTGAAATAATACATATATGAATAAGATAGAATCAAATTCATGAAACAAAAATTTCACTGATAAAGCTATATCTTAAAAAAAATAATTAACTTGTGTAAATTTCAGATTTTAGGTTACCATTTCACTTCCTCTTCAGAAGTTTATAGTTTGCAGGAGTTGATTCATGAAGCCATTGATATTTTACAGTCTTGTGAACTAGAAGTTGTTTCTATTGTTTGTGACCAAGGTTAGCATTGTTTTATGATCTTTAATACTTATATTTTAATAAAAACTTATTCTAACTTACAGTGTTGTTGAGAAAAATACACTGCAAGAAATAAGAAATTCTGTCTAACTACTTGACCAATTTATTATTACAAAATGTTATGAATATTTCCATGGCATTAATTCTATGTTGTCTGTGTCTACTTTGTAATAAGTGCACTCGTGTTGAATTTCCAGGTCCAAATAACCAAGGGCTTTTTAGGGAATTAAAAGTGACGAAAGACGCTCCTTTCTTTTTTCACAACTCGAAGAAAATCTTCGCTATGTACGACCCACCTCATCTCTTAAAGTCTGTCAGGAATAACTTGAAGAATCATGGCATCTTTTTTGAAGATAAGGTAGCTTCAGTTAAACTAAGAACATGCTTTGCAGATTGGAGTCACATTCAAAAACTTTACGAGTTGGATTCAAAAAAGGTAAGATTAAATATAATGAAGTCTTTAAAAAACATATTTTTATTAGTGAACCTAAATATAGAAATTTTGTCTTTTAATTTGTTAGTCTTTAATTTATAAAATCATATTTTTAAAAAAAGGATGAACTTGCAATCAATGTTTCTGAATGCTACTGCCACAGGTGGTGTTACCTATAAGAATAATTATTTAAATTATAGCATTAACTGTTAATCAAGTTATGCAAATATTACATTAGTGTATTATCATCATAATTAAATTTTAAAACTCTTTGGATATCAAGAAGTGAGAGAAAAAGAAATTCAGTTTCCAATTTAAATCTCTACAAGCATGAAGCAAGTCAAGTTAAATAAAATTGCTTTAAAAATAAATAGATTCTTTTTTATTATATTTCAATATTGCTTAAAACACTATTGTTACATATATTTACTTTTATATCAATTGCAATCTATTTTTTAGAAAATTTGTGCCTGCCGAAAATTAACGAAGAGACATATAGAAGTGTCGGGCCTAAAGAAAATGAACGTGAAACTTGCAGCTCAGGTAAGGAAAGCCATTTTAACTATTTTATTATTTTTTTTCTTTTTATTTACAGTTGCTTCACAGTATCTGTTTTAAAACCTTTCATTTTAGCAATTGAGCATATATATTAATGACTTATTTTTTTTGAATGATTCTTTGGTTTTTTTTTTGTGTATATTTAATGTTGATATTCTCCTAGTATATATAATCTTAAATTTTACTCAATTCATAACTCAATTGAATTTTTAAGAGTAAGAGTTTATTTAATTCCATAACAGATAATGCATTAAAAGAGACCATATGAAGTAATTTGAGCTAAGTAGGAAGTTAAGAAATTGCTAATCAGTGAATTTCTTTTAAATCATTATTTTTCGATTAATAACTATTAAAGTGACTTATTTGTTCATAATAATTAAGAATGATAATTGAGTGATGATTTTTATAAAAAGAAACAATGTTACATGAATTGATCTCACTCAAATTGTTTACTCCTTTAGGTGCTAAGTCACTCGGTTGCTGCGGCATTAAATTTATATGTTGGCAAAGAGAATTTTGACAGTAAGGCCTCCGAGACTGCTCAATTTGTGTACAATATGGACAAAATATTCGACAGTGTAAACGCCAGGAGTCGGAAACATGAGAAGAAGGAAATGTGCGCAGCAACTGGAAACAGCGGCCATTTAGAGTTATGGAAAGAAAAAATTGCATGGATTGAAAAATGGCACATTCGTTCCAGTAAAACAGGAAGAAAAATTTATGCAGCTTGTAAGATTGGTTGGTTAATAACCCTGAAAGCATTCATAGGGATTTCTGAATATCTGTTACAGAAAATAAAATTCATTATCACAAGTCGTTTTAGTCAAGATGCGCTGGAGAATACATTTTCATCTATAAGACGACGAGGAGGGTTTAGGGACAATCCAGATTGTAACGAATTTCGCCATACAATTCAGAAGGTCATTATTACTAACTTTTTAAAACAATCTAGTAACAAAAATTGTCAGGACGATGATGCATATAGCCTAATTGATTTCAGTTGTTTTAATAAAAAAGAATTATTAGACATTATAAGCTCAGAAGATAGTGCAACAGAAAGTGAACAGCATGATGAGGACAGCTTGCATTTAAATACCTTAGATAGTGTTGAGGAAAATGTGTTATCTTATATTTCAGGATATTTAGCTAAAAAATATTTGTCATTGAATGATTGTATTGAATGTGAAAAGTTAATGGTAGGTGATAAAATCTTAGACAATCATACAGTTTTTTTGTATTTTAAAGAATATGATATTGATAAATCTGGCTTAAGATGGCCAACACATAATTTGTTTCAATATGTTGCGAATTTACATGAATCTTTTACGTATAATTTAAATTTGTTATTCCAAAGAAATAATATAAGCAAAAAATTCCACGATGTTTTAAGCAAAGTTAATTTAGAGTTTTTTAGTGATCACCTAGAGCACAAAGAGAAAGTGCATTTTTTTTTAATTTCCACTTTTATCAGAATGATGATTAGACATAAAATTAAAATAAAGAACAATGATTTCAAACCTGTCACAAACTCTAGAAAGAAGCTAAAATATGCTTCCCATTTGTAATTGTCTATTTTTTTGGTGATTATATTATATTTTAGCTTGCAATTGTATTTGGAAAAAAAAATTATGTATGTTGTTAAATTAAAAATTATAATTTCTTAATAGAACACTTATTATTGCTGGGCAGAATGAGCGAAGTGCGTCGGGAGTTTAAACTCCTGGTAGGGCCACCCTAGGCGCGAAGGTCATTCCATCATGTTCAGCTCTTAGTTTTTCTTATAACACTCTCTTGTATTCAATATTTTTAAACTGTATATAATAAATCACTGTGTTTTGTTGGCAGTATTTGAGAAATGTCATGTATCTGCAATGTTTTATAACTTATGCTTGTTCAATAAAATCTGTTATTATTTTTCAGTATTTTGCTTAAATTTTAACAACTTGTTTCAATACCAAATACAGGTATTTAATTTGTTTGGAAAAATTGAATTTTTTGAAAAATTCTGAAAATTGACTTCACAAATTAATTTTTGTACAAAAATTATATTATATCAATATTTGCATCTTCAATTGCAATAAATGGGTATTTTTAAAAAAAATTAATTTAGTGTTGAAGTTTTAATATATTCTGAAAGAGATATCAAAATATTAACCTAATAAAAAATGTATTTTGCACATTTAAAAAAATTAATTTTCTATAAGGAAATTGCATTATATAATTTTTATTTTGAATAAAATTGAATGTGAATTTCTTAAAAATTAATTTTTTGTTAAAATTTAAGAATACTCTGAAAGAGATAGTTTAATATTAATTGAAGCAACAAAAATCAATTTCCTGCAGAGTTTTTTTTTAAAGTGTATTTTCTTTATGGAAATAAAATATCAATTTTTGTCTCTGGGATAAAAATTAATGAAAATTTATTAAATATCAATTTATTGCTGAAGTTTTAATGTATTCTGAAAGAGACAGTATATTAAATTAACCAACAAAAATTAATTTCCTGCAGTTTTTTTTAATAGTGTTCCATATATATTTTCAATTTCTGTATTAAAGAATATGTCAGTTTGGAGAGAAAAACCGTTATTTTAAAATTACATGATTTAGGCTGTCAAATTTATGATGTATCGGTAGAAATTAGTTATTCTTAAATTTAATAATCGGCGAGAAACGAATTAAAAATACAATAAATACTCTAATAATTGTTTACATCGTTGTGAAGACGTTAAGTATTACTTTCGATTCCATTCGCGTCGCAGTGACGTCACGCTGACGTATTCTGGTTAGTTCCCTAGTCTGCCACAGATGGCGTACTGTCTATGTGAGGTGTAATGTTAAAAAAAGTTGCCATTAAGGTCTATGGGAGTGAGACCTCTGATTCTTTTTCTCTGTGGTTTTCCCTATCTATTCACATAAAAAATGAGCATTGAAAGATATTAGAAATCTAGCATTCCATTTCTTCATTCGTAGCATCGGACTTTATGTTTCGTGGTGCATGATTTTGCTGTGTTGAATGTTTCAGTTTGACTCGGAAGATTTTTAGAACTTTCTTTCTGCGACTGAAAAAGAAAATGACCGCCATATTTTATACTTCTAACCCTAAAGATGTCTATGAATTTGAGTGGATAATTGAAAATTTTTCGCTCGTGCCAAAAGTCATTCGCAGTCCGCAATTTACCCCACTTCCTAATTCACATGCAAAATGGTTTATTGAATTGAAGATGGTAGATGGTTTTTTTCCTAGCGACGGATTGTTTATTACAGCATTCCTAGAAATGTCCGAACGCGAATTCACACAGTATACTATAAATTCAGCATTTCATTTCTACAGTATTGCAGACCGGTGTATTGCATGTGATACAAGTTTTCACCCTGTTTATAGTTCCTATGCTAATATGCGCTATGCCTTAAACGTGAAGATATATATTCCCAAATCAGATTGGGCCTATTTACCTGAGGATACGTTAAAAGTGAAGGGCAAACTTACCATTGCCGGCCATAAAATTAATTCCATTATGAACACATTACCAGCTTTACCGGCACCACCCGTCGAGTAAGTGGAGGTATTTTCACTTTTTGTCTTCACTGTTAACATGTTAACATCTTCCAGGATTTTACACCTCTCACCATGCAATGCCATACTGGAATTAATTAAAACACATAATTTCCAGCTCTGCCGACACCAACCGTCCAGTAAGTGGAATTATTTTCACTTCTTGTGTTCATTGTTAACATTTTCCAGAATTCTACAACTCTCACCATGGAATATCATACTGGAATTAATTAGAGACAGGATTTCAAACTTTGCCGACACCATCCGTCCAGTAAGTGGAGGTGAGTGTCATTGTTAACATTTTCCAGAATTCTACACCTCTCACCATGGAATACCATGCTGGAATTCAATGCATAATTGGACGAAAATCGTATGAAGTATTTTTCGATTGCAACTTTATAGCTGGTATATTCTGTACTTTTTTTTATCATCATCGCTAGCTAAGTTTCAGCAAATGCTATTTACTATTTGAAATTATCTAAAAGAGATCAATTTTAGGTGATTGAACCAGTGAAGCATTTTTATTTTGTATCGATGTTGAAAGAGACTACCAGGACTCCAAGCTGTCACACTTGTCTTCACTATGAAGTTTCTTTTCACTGTCGCTTTCAATTCCCATTTTTTTGAAACTGTATTTCACAAGAGTATGAAGTTCATCTTGTACAGTGGTGTAATCGCAAATTAAACAGTTCGGGGACGCTCTAATCTAGATGTCAAAAATCGCACTGTTTTTAAGGAGGTTTGAAAATTTTTCTTATTTATTTTCCGTTAAAGAAAACAGAACCGGAAGGACATTCCGATGCGTTCCAGCTCTACAACACCCCGATCTTGTGTTTTTTTCTGTTCTTGTTCGCTTGTAAATATAACTCTGTTGCTGCTATTCTTTGTAAAAAATATATTTCAAAGAAATCTTAAATTGTGGCCACGTTACAGATTTTTGGTTGATTTTAAACACCTGCTTTAAGATAAATTTTTGTTTATAGAGATTGTTTGGATTTCTCCATTAATGCATTGAATACTTTATTTCAGTTTTAACTCTGCATTGAGAAGTGTTTTATGTTTTGAAAACTACTGTTTTTGCATATTTTTGAAAAATTCTGTATGATTGACTAGCGAAATTTTTTAATGGCTACTTTTTCTTCTTGAAGAAGGAATGATTTTTGTAAGGAAACAGTTAGTGTTTCGATATTTTAATTATCATTTAAGATTTAAATTAAAAATTAATTGTTTTTGTTCCAAATGTTATTCTCATTTATATAAATTTACCCAACTTAGTGAAAAATAAACTATCGACTATTGTAGGGTTAATAATTAAGTATTTATCTGCTGGTATAGAAGAAAGAAGATAAAACTAAAGTCGTTTGGATTTCAGTGACTTTAGAATATAAATAGAATTTTTTTTGAAAAAGTATCTTTTTCATTATTATTTAAACAAAATATTGTAGGTTACATAAATGGAAATAATGTTCTGTATATTCATGGCACCCAACATTTTTTGTTTCAGATTCCTTTTAATTGCAATATTAGGTTAATCATAAACATTCATTGCTTTTTGTTTTAAATGATATTTAATTATTTAATACCAGTTTTATATCTGTATATGTTTTATACTTCTTATAAAAACTTTGATATATTGTAATAGAGTACAACCCCGTTTAACCAAACTAAAGGGTGGGGGGAGTTAATCGTTTCGGATAACGATTTTTTCGGTTAAGTTGCTTATTACTATTTGCTGCCTATTCTATTTTGTATCGAATTATAGGATATAGTTCTGAAATGTTTTGAGTACATAGATCGATCCAATCGAAAATTTGGGCCGTTTTGAGGCCCCTTCACAAAATTCTACCTCATGAAAACGGTTCCTTCACAAAATTCCTCTTCATGAAAACGGCCCTTCACAAAATTCAAATTCATAAGAACTGCCCCTTCACAAAACTCAAATTCTCAAAAACGGCCGCTTCGCAAAATTCAATTTCGTAAAAACGGCCCTTTTGCAAAATTTCATTTTATAAAAATGACCCCTTTTTAAAATTTTTCCACGGCCAAACAACGATTCTCGAAAATTTGTCCAGTATTAAGTATTCTTACTTTCCTATATCAAATCGATTTTATAAGTGAAGATGTATGTCTGCATAATTAAGTGTTTTGTTAACAGAAAGTTCTAATGTTTTAACATACTTTTAACAATAAACCATTATTATTTTTTTAAATCCGACTTCTTTTTTGAAAATTTTTAAATGAGGCACTTCACAAAATATTTATACAAGTATTTTTTTCATTATTATATCAAATTACTGCATATCTTTGGTTCAATGAAACATTTTTGATATTAAACGTAAAATATGGAAATATGACTGTTAAAATTGAAGGTTTTACGTGATAAGAAATTTTCTCACAAATATTTTTATTTTTTACAAAAATAATTTTTTTTCACAAAAATATTTTTATTTTTCACAAAAATAATTTTTTTTCACAAAAATGGGCCCCTAAAAAAACCTGGATCGACCCCTGGAGTACGAAACGATTTGAAACTCTCTTTGTAGGCTGCACTCATTTTCTTTATTATATAGTTAACTCTCCAAAGGGCGTTGCGCCTTACGGGCACAAATATACAGTATCGTAATTAATATTGTTAACTCCTATTAATTTTAATTATAGCTTTCTAAAGTTAATCACTGACCTTCTTGGGAAGTCTTAAAAGAATAAAAGTGGGGATATCGTTGCCAAAAAGTTGCGTACAGTACAGTATGTGTTTTTTGGATTTGCAACTTCAGAGGCATTTCGGATACCAGGGGTTTTATTGTAGTTTTTAGTTGGTTTTGTGTAATAGCTTGTTTTTAGTTTCGTAGTTAATGTTTGAAAAATGTGTAACTTTTTATTGCATAAATTTGTGTATTTTGCTTTATAATTCAGAATTTTATTTATGATGTGTTTAATTGAGTAATAGTTAGGGTAGATGCTCCACTTTCGGCCACTGCACCAGTTTTGGCCACATTGGATTTATTTTTCCAATAATTAACCAGTAATTTCAAATTAACTAATAAAGAGCATTCCAATACTTTAAACAATCCTTATTTTACTATTTTCAATCTGATTGGTTCATTTTTCTCAATCATATGACTTGTAAAAAAATTAAATGCCTGATCATGTATTGTATACTCACAACTGTTAAGGTTTTTGTTAAGGAACACGACTTTGCAGTTTTTCATCATCAAGCCTTCAGAATTAAATATTTCATCTAAAAATGATTACCCTTAGGGTTTATGAGGTAAGTTTCTTTTTATTCCGATTTCATATCGAAATTAATTATTTTTAAGATTAAATGGATGGTGGCCAAAATTGGTACTTTAAATTTGCTGTATGTGCCAGTTTTGGCCATGCAGGTGGCCAAAAGTGGAACGCTACATGCTCCAGTTTTGTCCACATAACTTCATTTATTGTGTTTTTAGCCATTACATAAATTTAAGAATATCTGGATGAAATAAAATCATCTAATTTAGTTTTGTTTCTAAAATAAAAGAAACTAACTTAATTTTATTTCTAAAATAATAACTGATATAGGCTTTATTTCTGAAATAAAAAATAAAAAGTAACTAATATAGCTTTGTTTCTAAAATAAAAGTAACTGATTTATTTTTGTTTTCATTTAACATAGTAATGGCCTGTTTCTAAAATAAAAGTAACTGATTTATTTTTGTTTTCATTTAACATAGTAATGGCCCCAATTAAAAATAAGAAGGTAGGCAGCATTTCCATAAAAAAGATTTTGCTACTTACCATCTAAAGTTGGTAATGCAGTTAAGGCCATTCAAAATTGAATGCCAAAAACATCCCCATGTTGAATGTTTACCTCACATTTATGTTAGAAAATTTCAACCTGAGGAACCCGACTCGAGTGATGAGGAATATTCTTTTATATGCATGAATTATTATAATTTAAAAAATAATTCTGATGAATTTCATTGATGTTGCAATTAAAAATTATAAAAATATATATTTGTGGATATTGTTAGTGAGTATAAAAATGCAAATTCTTGCTTTGCAAGAGTTTTTAATAAATCTATGTTTTTGCAGTGTAAGTTTATTCCTCTCTCATTTTTTGTTTCATATTTTATCAAAAAATAGGTTATGCGAGTATATACAGTTTGTATTTTATCAACCAAATTAAATCATTGTTTTCTGCATTCCTGTTTCTTTTTTTAAGCTGAAATCTGCAGCTAAAATCAGCTTAGATAAATTTTATTACATATCTGTATAAATTCATAAAAAAATCACATTTAAAATAACAGAAAATAATGTACTAAAATACATATTGCATAAAAATGATGTATTTTGCTTTAAATTCATTAAAACGTTGGTTAAAAATATAATATTAATGTGGCCAAAACTGGTGCAAGGTGGTCAAAACTGGTGCAAAGTGGACAAAACTGGTGCAAATTGTGTTAATTTATTTAAAAATTCATAATTCAAAATCTAAAATATTCTGTAGAAAAATTTTATAACGAGCAGAAAGCCAATAAAATTTGCTAAAGAATAGTATAAGTATGATTTAATATGCTTTAAACAGTCATCCGCTGTGAAATTTTCATTTCAAATTTTCTCTTAAGGTGGCCAAAACTGGAGCATCTACCTTAGTTGAACCGTTGGTATTACGTTTATTGGATTTGCAATTTCAGAGACATTTCGGATACCCGGGGTTTTATTGTAGTTGGTTTTGTGTAATAGCTCGTGTTTTAGTTTCGTAGTTAATTTTTGAAAAATGTGTAACTTTTTATTGCATAAATTTGTGTATTTTGCTTTACAATTCAGAATTTTATTTATGATGTTTTTAATTGAGTAATACAATTAATTACATTGCATTTCAAAATCACTTGTGATTCTACTATAGTATTTGAACCTTTGGGATCCTTAATATTTTGTTATCATTTGGAAACTCACCAGTGTTTGTCATTAGCATATTAAAAAGATTTTCTTTAATATTAATATTTATTATTTTTAAATATCTTAATAATTAATATGCAAAAATTTAATAATTTCCATAAGAAAATCTAGAAAAATAAAATCTTTATTATTTGAATTGAAGCACTTGAAATTTGTGAATTACACATTGGTGTGTACTATCTGTTTGTCATGCATAAACTGTTATTTTTAGATGAAACGGAACTTCAGCTGCATAAACATTGGAATTGTTTTTTTATCTGAATTTTACCGATATCGATCTATTTAGTTAAAGAGAAATGTGTTATGTTCTTGAATTATCTTTGTTATTATATTGTATTCTTTTAGCTTCTGTATGAATAAAAATGTGTCTCTTTTATGTTAGGTGAAGCCAGATTATTTCCCTTATAGCTCTTAATGCAATCTTTTCAATAACAAGTATTTTGACAAATATTCGTTGTTGTGCGCGAATAACTCGTATTAAATAGGAGAAAAATGTTGTTCGTATATAAATGATGTTAAAAGCATGGACATGAATTTTTCGTCTTAAAAAAACACGGTACTTCCGCCAAATTTGGATTACTCACCATAATTTAGATAACTCTCCGTATCTGGCAATAAAGAGACCTAATGGTTGGCGAAAGTTTTGGAAACTTGGCGATGGGACCTTACATGCCTTTAAGTTGGAACGAAATTTCTTTGTCTTCACTTTATTGAGAATGATTTGAATGCAAATTTTCAATACTAGTTTATTCAAAAGTGCTAGATGATGATGAAATATTGTTCCGAACTTTTAATTACATATAATTCTCTATATATTTCTCTTAAAACGAAAATATTAAATTGTCAATGTGGTGTGGGTCTTTGGAAGCACGTAAACTTGATGGTCTTTTATCTTCCGCTTCAGCTAGAAATGAATGGTTGCGCTAGAAATGAATGAAATGTAATGCGCCTGAATTATTTTTGATTTACTTAAGAACTTAACTCTGTAATCCCGATGCGACTTTTTTCTTCTACCTCCTTTAAAACCGGGCTATTTTGGGAGGCTAAGGCAAGAATTGGACTCTCCCAACCTGGGTGGTCATTTACTCCTCTCCCTGCTGTAACCTTCGCTTAAGACGCAAGGCAGTGGGCTGTGGTGGGCAAGGATTATTGGACCCTCTACGGCGCATTATCTCCTAAGCGATCTCAGAAACTCAACTCCCCTCCCCTCAAAAGAAGCCAACCGCTTTGTCGCCGTTAAGAGAAAAATTTCTAGACCGCCCCGGACCGCCATGTTTGTGTGCGTGATGTCCAGACGAATCTATCGCACTT
>BGPR01050431.1:0-11069 GCA_013235015.1 Araneus ventricosus
AAATATTTCTACCAGCTTAACAATGGAGCAACCTCTTACAATTGACTCTCAGGGAACTTGCAAAAAAAACCGAGACATTTCTGAATCTTTAAACAAGACTTCAAACTGGTATTTTGTTTAATAATTGGAATGAAATTCCCCAGCTTTCAAGTTTATTCCTGGGAAGACTCCACTATTAAAGAGCGCGAACTTTAAAATGTTTTACAAGCATCAGCAAATGAATATTATATCCTGGAATTCCTTACAACCACAAAATTATTTCAAAACGGCTTTCCACCTTTATTTTATGAAATTGTTGATATAAATATAAGGTGCAAAGAATTTATTTTGAGACTTCAATAAGTATTAAATGATGCAAAGAACTGGCAATTCAAATAATATTCATAGATAATCCAAGATCACAACACGCTGAAACTTAAACCTTGCATCAGTAAATTCTGTCAAACGATCATGGATATATTTCTAACGCCATTAGAAATTTTTCTAATTTGTGAATAGTTTTGATTTAAAACGCTAGTATTACATACTCGGTATATTTAAACTCTGTATAAAAACATAATTTATTTAATTCATCACCACTATGCAGAAGATTAGGTATATCTGATATCTATTAGTTTCAGTTTTGTACTAAAATTCCTCATATGTTGTTACACGGTATTGAAATGTTAGAAATATATACAGAATTCAAATAACTAGTTAGTAAATAGGAACAACAATAGCGAATTTTCAGTAGTAATTTATATGCAAGCGTTCAGAAAAAAAAGAATACGTTTTAACAAGTGTTGGAAAACTTTAAAATGCATAAGATAAAAAGTTAAAAATAGATATTTTAGTTCAAATAATCATTTAAACAAGATTATTGGTGCAATGATTTATGATAATGTTGACAATTACCATACCAACTTTAGCTGAAATTTACTATAATGTCTTGAACAACCCGATTTATCTTCACTGATAAATGATAAGGGGAAAATTAAAAATATGTCCCTAGATTGGTTGTGGGTTTGTAGAGTTTAACAAGAAAAGTTAATCCTAGAAAGAGGCGACGACGGGTAAATTTTTAAAAATATATATAATTTTGAATTCCAACCCTGTTTTCAATTTGTGTTTTACTTATCCAATGATTATGCTTTTAATGTTTTTCAGTTGGTTAGAAATTAAATAAGCCGTTAATAATCTATGCTAGACATATAGGGTTAATTCCACGTCATTTTTTGGCAAAATTTGACTTATGATGACCTTCAAGATAAGTCTCCATTACATGTTTTATTCTTTCAGTCCAGAGAATAAAATTCTCCACATACTTAAATGGGTTTTCTTGTTGATAAGTCATTCTTCAGAAAATTACTTTTAACAATGACAGTTTTGTCTAACAAGGGTAACACCATGGGTCTCCGATTTTTAAATTTTTTTGTATATTTGTAGTAGTGCCTTAGGACAATACAACATGCAAGCCACAAGTTCTACAACTCAGTAATTTTCGAGAAAATCGATCGAAAACTTTAGCGAATAGAATATCAACCAGTTCACTGCAAGCTTAGTCCGAGCTGACTGCGGTCGAGTGGTTAGCGTTAGAAATTCATAATTGCCGGATCGAGTCCCACGCTGAATTTTTTCCCCTATCATTTAAATATTTTATAACAAATAATTTCTTTATATGCATGGATATTTATTGAACTTTCAACAGCGTTTAGTAATTCTGCAAATTTTTTGTAAGATAAAAATTTATTTTTTATAATATTTTTATTCATCAAATTATATGAATCGCAATTAATATATATAATATTAATTTTAAATGATTAATGATGATTAATTTTAACTATCGTAATTAATATATATAGAAAAAATTACCGGTTCACAACAAATGCTTACTTTACTTTTTAACGGGACACGGTCCATTCTCCTGTTGCCTACACAGATTCAAAAAACTAAACTCACCACTTTGTCCTTGTGGTCGACCAGGTGACGTGGATGACTACGTTTTTCATTGCCCGATGACTAAGGAACATCATGTTAAAGAACCTTCACTGAATCATCGAGTCGAATGGTTCAAAAATTTATTGAAAAATAGGGAGTGCATTTTGCGACTCGAAAATATCTTCAGATGCTGTGGGGACATGTGCAATAGGCTTAATCAGTACTGAGTTTTGGACTTGATTGGAGTGTTCCGGTTTCTGGAAATTTTTGTTATTATTATTTTCTTCAACTTGGTGTCATTCTAGTACTCTGTCAACTGTTCTCAAGTTTTCGACGGTTTAAGGAATTGTTTTGTTTTGTTTTGTTTTGAATTGTTATCTTGTCCATTGTAAGGTTTTTGTTAGATGTCTTGAGTGCTTATGTACAGTTTTTGTAATGCTTATTGTCTCTCGATTTTTGTTTGTAACTGTTTGGTTTTAAATTCTATTGATTTTAATTTGGTTATCTTTATTTTTTTGTTTGCGTTTTTTGTTTTTCATGTTCAGTTTTTTTATGTGTTTGTTTTCTTTGAGTTTTTGCGTTTTGTGTTTTTGATCTTAATCTTTTTGTGTTTTCAATGTTAAACTTTTTTGTGTTTTTGCTCTTGGAGGTTTTGTGTTTTTGCTCTTTATCTTTTTGTGTTTTTGCTCTTTCTCTTTTTGTGCTTTTTGTTTTTTTTTCTTTATCCTTTTATTGAGTTCATTGTTGTAAACGATGGTTTTTAAATTGTTCTGCTCACTCCTTGGGGTTCTTTGTAAATTAATTTTTAATGTAGTTCATTTCTTTTGGTTTATGCTTCCCCTCCGTCCTGTGGAAGGCCTTACACCCTCTTGGGGCAGGTTGTAAATAAATAAATATATTTAATAATGAAATACATGACAATAAGAGATTACACAATGGTATGGTGTACAATAATATTCATGACACTATGTTTTAAAGCATCATTAAACATTACAAGTTGCAGGATGATATTTGTCATACAGACGCGAAAAACATAAATTCAAACTGCATCTACTGCACCGAATAAAACAACTTGCCCGCAAACAGAAGGTAATTGTAGGTCTGCAGATTAAAAGCAAACATTGTGTACATTGTGGAAAATTTCCCTTTCTTCACTCAATTTGCATGTGAACAACACGTACCGCAACATTTTTGCAAATTCGGTGTCGATAATTGGTGATGCAAGAAGGAATGTATTTTGATTGCTACTTCACGAGATGAGATTTCTCGTTCGTCTTCAATCAAGTATGAACAGTTCTGGAGGCGCATTATAAAATTTGTAACCTGTCTGTAAAAATAAACGTCGCGCGGCTGGGAAATTGGAGTACATTTGGGGGGGGATGACTTTAAGTGTGCAGGTACCCAGGCCCTCATCTCATCCCACTTGACCGCCCCCATATGGGACTAAGCATGCAGCGAACTTGTTGATATTCTATGCGCTAAAGAATTCGATCAATTTTCTCGAAAATTACTGAGTTATAGAACTTGTGGCATGCATGTTGTATTGTCCTAAAGTATTATGAATGTACAAAATTTTTAAAAACATCGGTGACCCAAGTACCTGTTGTTCCCCTTGTAAGAGCAAAACATTTCATATTATTGTTATCTTTAAATAAAAGTCGCACCTATTATTCGTACCAGAAGAAAACCGAATTATTATTTACTATAACACATATATGTAATTGAATACATGAAAAGAAAATATTGTTTTGGAACTATGCTCAATGTGTAATGAAAGCATGGAGGGGCTGAACCGAACAAAAAACATGAAAGGCAGTATTACACTGAGCAAATATATATTTTTTCAAATTTTATCAAAAACTCTCTCACTATGTCGAAATTTAAGGTAAAATATTCAAATGACACTTTGTGCTAACATTCTCCTAATTAATTTTGTGCCTAAATCTAAAAACCTCGTTTATTAAAGTTTCTAAAAGTTGAAAAACAATATCTTCTTTCAGTGGAAACATTAAGAAAAAAAGAACCAGTGTGAAAATGCACTCACAGTTTCTTCAATTTTAAATCAAATTCACTTTTTTTATATCTGTTTGCAGCAGTGAGATAAGTGAATCCCGTTTAAAGTATTTCTAAAAATGTATCAAACATAGAATTTTAAAATATCGTGGGATAAACAAGAACGTTATGTTTCTGAACTTTTCACCGGATTATGTTGAAATATGATGTCAGAAATAATGCCCTTTCTCTGCTCTTCTGTACGATTTAAAAGTATGGTATGATCATAAGGTTGCAGCAATAATCAATAACTATGATTAAATTGAGGCTTCCAAGATGTGACGCGTCTTCCTGTTATCAGAAAGTTACAGAATTCGGTTTCGTTATAACTATCCGGTCTTATCCGACTTCGTCTGATCAGACTAAGTCGGATGAGGAAAAGAGTGCAAATGCTGCAGATAAGAATTTGTATGTATTATTTAAAGCTATACTAAATTAGAAATTAATAGAATTTGGAAATGGCGCCATCATTCCAAAAATAATCGCTTAAAAACAGCGTTTTCGGCTCAAATATTTGTCATTAGATAAAATCAATTTGCTTTCTCATATCATAACTTTAAACAAAAAAGACAAAAGCTGGACAAATCCAATATGATAGATGGAAACTAAATACGAATAAATTAAAAAAAAACTAAAATACAGCTAATTGTAAAATTATATAGATAAATGAAAAAAAGATAGCCTAGTACGATGCGCAATAAAAAAGAATCTTAAGCATCAAATTATAAATGAATAAAACGTAGAGAAATCCAGTAAATTCCTATCTCCAAACGCAACACGCTATACTCGTTTGGTACCTTTGTCACTAATGCAATAAAACCTCATTTGTGGCCTTGTACAGTGAGAAGCTTAAGTAGAGTGTTGTGTCTTCATGCCTAAGTAAAGTGTTCTGTGTCTGCCTCTAGTGAAATAGATAAATATTTGTATGAGTTAAAAGTGCGTGCAGTGTTAAAATATTTATAACTGTGTCAAATTGATTTAAATAAAAGATGTGTTTGTAGTTTAGAATAATAAAATATTTATTATAGGTAAACGGAACAAAGTAATAATATTGAATTGAAACTTCATCGCTGACAATTCATGATTAGGCAGTATCTGTTTGGAAATTATTCAATGATAAAAATGCACCACTACTCGCATATTTCCATTCGGTGTTTTTAACAATAAATACTTTTCTTTTGCCGTGACCTTCTGCGAAAACAAATAATTCGGTATCGTTAACTTTCTATTCCAGATACTGATCACAGCCAACCAAGGCAAAGTTAGCTAGTTAAATTCTTTCAACTTTCTTGCTATTGGATTGATACCCAAAATAATATTTTTCTTTGCTTTCTATCTTCCTGTTTACTGTTTCTCACACTCAAGAGAGTGTTTCGTCTCTGTAGATATACACCATTAGGATCTGTATTTTTATTATAAAAGTTCGAAAGTATAAAGGATGCATTTATTTATTACATTGTTATAAGAAGAGATCAGATTTAAAGTGAACCAAGCAATTGCGATTCATTTCTGAGAAAACAGATTTCAACTTTGTATAGCTGCATTGAAATTAACAGTTCACTTCTGAAGATCCCTGCTGTCTAGTGGATACAAATTTTACTCTTGACTTGAATCTATATTATGTAAGCGTATTTAATATTATGTCTGACAAAAGCATGACTGCAACATAATTATTGTATATCAATGTATGATATCAGGTAAGTGGTAACAGTAAGATGTATGCTACTTTGAATTTGATTTTTAGAAATAGTCTAGAGAGAGAGACGATTACGAGTAGAGATGAGTACGGCACGATTGAACGAACTTACGTTATATGCAGTTACGAAGTGTAATGGTTGTGCTAAATAAATGTCTGTTTTGTCTTAGAAGAAGTCTTATGAATGTCGATCGAGAAGCCAATAGAAATCAGAAGTGGGATGAATTAGAAACCTGTGACTGAAATTCTCATCGACAGTTAAGTAAGACGGAAGGAGTTTGAAAATTAAAGTACGTTACGAAATTTTTTGTCGTTATTTGTAAATAAAAGTGTAGTAAACTACGAAAATGTCTATCTTCGCTGGAGTAAGGAAGTGCGATTTGAAGATATTGGCTGAAGAACTTGGAGAAACGGTCAATGACAGACATAAATTGAAGGAATTGAAAAAGATTATATTGGCGAGCAAAGAGTACGAAGCGCCAAGGAATGGATGAATACGATCATCAATGAAAAGAAGGAAAGAGAAGAAAATCAACGAAGAAATGAAGAAATTCGAATGGAGGAACGTAGGAGAAGAGAAGAAAATGAAATTAGGCAAGAAGAAATTGCTGAACAGAAAAGGCAGGAAGAAGTTGCTGAACGAAGACACCAGGAAGAAATTGCAGAACAAAGACACCAGGAAGAAATTGAACTAAGAAAACAGGAATACGAGGAACGGAAGCGAAAGGATGAAATGGAATTTGAGCTGCAAAAAATACGCCTTGGAGCAGAAGGTAGGTCTTTAAATTCAAATTCCGTCGCCAATCAAAATGTAAACAGTACGCACATTAAGCCAAGGTTAGAAATTCATCATTTGATGCAAAAATTTAATTCCGATGAAAACGATATAAGTTTATATTTAATTATGTTTGAACGTCTGGCCAAACAAGCTGAAATATTGGAAAACACTTGGGTAACTCATTTGCTTAGCTTATTGCCGTATGACGTTGCGCAGTTAATCGCCAGAGAACCAGACGTGATTGCAAACGATTATAACGAAGTTAAAAAGATATTGTTGAAACGGTATAAGTTAACGCCAAAAAAATTTCGCCAAAAGTTTTTTATGCATAATAAGAATTTAGGAAGCACCTGGAAAAACTTTGCCTTTGAATTGAGAAGTTTTTTTAATGAATGGGTCAATGGAGTTAAAGCAGATAGCTTTGAAAAGTTGAGCGATCTTATCATAACAGATCAGATAAAACGTAAAATGTCTCAAGAAGTAAAAGATCACTTTATAGATGAATGGTCTAAGCTGAATTCGCCAGATGATTTAGTTGAAACACTGGACGACTATGATACTTTGAGGTCAACTTTCAGGAGTAAACAACCGCGAAAAGAATGGCATTACGACAAGCAGAACACCTTTAAAGATGATTCAGTTTTTACAACCAACGAAAAGGAAAAGCTGTACGGTATTACCCATAATGAAAGGGGTGAGCCCAAATGCTTCAACTGTTCTAATTTCGGGCACATTGCAAGGAACTGTTTGATGCCAAAATCAGTTTTAACGTGCCGAGAATGCAATGAAACAGGCTATAAAACTATAAACTGTGTAGCCAAGGAAACGAATCATTCAAGTGAAGAAAGCTTATCTGTTAAACTAGTTGGCGAGATTTCAGACGATAGTAATTCTTTTTTGAAGAAAGCGAAAGTTAATAATTGTGATAACGTGAAAGCTTTAATTGATACAGGAAGTTCGTGTTGTCTGTTAAAGATTTCAGTTGCTCAGAAATTTGATTAACGTCTATTGGAAGAATTAATGCCGATATTGAAGTTGATAATGTAAAGGCCGAAAACATAAGCATATACGTTGTTCCTGACGACGCGCAGTCAGTTCACCTTATCATCGGACGGACATGGCTTAATATTCCTCATATTGCTTATACAAAAATAGGAGAAAGAGTTCATATTGGATACCGTAAAGATGAAGTATTTAGAAACTTTCCGATTGATGAAAAAGTAAATCCAGTCTGTCTTAAACGTCTTGAAACAGCTCAGTTAGAGAGTGAGAGTTTTCAGATTAAAGACACTTCCCAGAAAAGGATGATGGGCAATTTAGCGGATGATCTTAAAATGGTAAAGAATGAACTAAGACTTCTACGAGGAGATATTAAGAACTTTAAGGAAGAGCGACAATCGTGGCTTCTTCAAATCCAGAAAAGGAATAAGAATGTTGACAACTTGAAAAGCATCAACAATTCTTTAGTGAAAACGAATTCATATTACGACGAAAACAAGTCAGGTAAAGTATCGCTACGTAAAGGAGACATCGTGGCAGTTAGAAGAAAACCTAACACGACAGGCGAATCAACAAAGATGCAACCACGTTACCGAATATCCATGGTTGTCACAGAAGTACGCCCTAGTGACACATATAGAATCTCACAACTAGAAACTAGAAAAGGCCGTCCTTATGCTACTATACTTCATGTCAGTCAGTTAAAGGCCTGGAGAAGCTGGAATGAAAATGATGATGACTCTCGTACGAATTCTCATAATGAACCTGAGACGCAGATCTAAACGAACTGTACGAAAACCACTGCGTTATGGAGATTTTATGCCGGAGAGATAGAACTTTTTTTAAATGTTATATTTCACCTTATTTTATCTTTTGTGAATGTATATTTGTTTTGTTTTTGTATTGATATTATTGAACGTAAACAAAATGTGGTTCAATTGAGGTCAATTGAAAAGTCAGGATGGTCGAATGTAAGCGTATTTAATATTATGCCTGACAAAAGCATGACTGCAACATAATTATTGTATATCAGTGTATGATATCAGGTAAGTGGCAACAGTAAGATGACTTTGAATTTGATTTTTAGAAATAGTCTAGAGAGAGAGACGATTACGAGTAGAGATGAGTACGGTACGATTGAACGAACTTACGTTGTATGCAGTTACGAAGTGTAATGGTTGTGCTAAATAAATGTCTGTTTTGTCTTAGAAGAAGTCTTATGAATGTCAATCGAGAAGCCAACAATTACTCGGAAAATGCAAAATTTCTGAACAATTATTGCAGTGTTAGTAAAAAATGGGCAAATTATGGATATTGTGCACTTAAACTTTGAACTATCCATTTCTCTGTAATGCTTGTTAAGGAAATATTAATTGAAAGTTAATTGGCTAGTGGAAGGAAAAGTGAAAAGATTTAAATATATGTACGAATTGGTGGTTCTAATAGTTAGAGAATAAAAGTGAAGAAACAAAATTGAGAACATGCAGGTTTGATAATTAGTGAGCTAGGCGAAAAAACATTCAATTTTTAAATTTAAAATATGAATTTGAAGCTTATAGATATCCTCAGTCAACAAATAGCTAACGTAAGAGTGTTTTCATTCAGTATAATATGCTATAATTCCATGAATATCTTCAAGTGAAAATAATAAAACCATTTTAATGCTAAGTACACAAAGCTAAATTGAAGTTGGAATTAATAACATTTTAGAAAACGCGCCTTTTTTTAATGTAAATTAAGACACTTAAATACATTAAAGAAACTGGATAAAATCAGCATTAATTTTAATTTGGAAGTAATGGTTTGTTTTATGAAATTTAAATATATTTAAACATTAATATATTATATATTTCAGTACCACGTGTCACATAAACAAACTTGATTGCAATATAAAATATATTAATAAAAATTTTTATCCAAACATAATGTTTTACATCTTCTGTTATTACATACTGGTTGATAACGTATTGAGTTTATGCAATTGAATTTTTAAATGAGCCGTAATTACATTTTCTTCCATCCGATGAATTATTAAGCTAATTTATGTCGCTCTTCAAGCATATCAAATATTTTTTAAGAATTTAAAATATTGTGTTAGAAAAAAGTTATTCCAAAATCAAAATTCAAAATTGTGTTGATAACACACTTGGCGCATTCAAACATTTGCGAACATGTGTTTAAAGTTTATTAAAGCACTTTGAATGCTACATTTAAATAGAGAGTATTCTATGCAAACATTTAAATGGATTTTGGGTGTAAATAAATTTTTCGTTTTCCATTGATACAAATATTTACAAGAAATTAAAATTCTTAGTTATTTAAATTCATTCTGCCTTTTTGCTCAACTACAAAAATACTCATATGCCTGTCTTCAAATTCCGTATATTAATAGCTTTGAAATTTATCCATTATGTAAGAAAGTGACTTTAAGCAGAAAAGATAGTTTGTATTACATTAGAAAGAATTTTTCTAAAATTAATTATTATCTTTTAACCTAAGATATTAATTAGCATTTTCTAAAACCTAGATGAAAAATTCTAATTTAACTACACAAATATAAAGCAAGAGCATCTCAAATTATGTTAAAATAAAAATAATAATAATTTATATTACGAAACCTAAACTATGAATGCGATATCAAGATGTTGTTAAAATCAATTGCTGCTTAATAAAATAAAATAGGTATTCAAGACGCAAATTCTCAAGATTTGTCTCCACATCTTTACATTACATGCATAAGTTTTCAGTCGTTATATTTTAGTTTGAAAAGACTAGAAAAAATTATTTATACAAATATTAAAATTTTTATAAACAAATTGCATCCTGTACATTTGCGTCAAACTATCTTCCACTGCAAAGCATCCGAAGACTAAAAACTTTTCTTTTACTACATTTATACGAAAACATCCCCAACAAAATCCAGATTATCTCCTTCCGCATGACAGTCTGCTTAAACAAGTCATTCAGTCTCGTCGACATTAAGTCCCAGTGACTGATCACAACCAGCTGATGAATAGTTTACTAGTTAAATTCCATTAGCATTCTTCCTATCTAAGTCGAAAGATTGCCAAAGTAATTTTTCATCTGTTTTGTTACTTCTTGTTTACGCCTTTTCACAATTTAGAAAGGCGAGTACATTGTTCCGGCTCAGCGACTTTGCTCTATAATGATCCGCTATTTAATTATAAGACACAGGGAAGTATAAAGAATTAATTAATTAATTTAGGCAACATCATGCTGCCGTACTTAGAAAGGGAAGATAAGTAGAAAATTTATTAGTTAGAAACACAGGGAAAAGAAGTGTTTGAAGCAAGTGAGAGTTTTAGTAAGTCAGGGAATAAGATTTGGGATTAAAGAAATTAAAAAACGTAGTGTTCATAGTTAATCCTTTTTATTAGAAACATGCTTTCAAAAATATGGAAAGCGGAATATTAGTGTCATATAGTATCAAACAGCCGATTAAAAATATTTTGATTAATAAATTTTTTATCTTATTCTGTAATGAGCTTCTAGAAATAAGAAATTTTTAAAACTTTGCATGCTAGAAGAACAAAAATGTAATGTCCTAAATAGCAGAAATAATTAAAGGCTCTTTATACAACGTATATGCTTTAAATTCTTGGGTTA
>BGPR01050432.1:0-11069 GCA_013235015.1 Araneus ventricosus
AAATATTTCTACCAGCTTAACAATGGAGCAACCTCTTACAATTGACTCTCAGGGAACTTGCAAAAAAAACCGAGACATTTCTGAATCTTTAAACAAGACTTCAAACTGGTATTTTGTTTAATAATTGGAATGAAATTCCCCAGCTTTCAAGTTTATTCCTGGGAAGACTCCACTATTAAAGAGCGCGAACTTTAAAATGTTTTACAAGCATCAGCAAATGAATATTATATCCTGGAATTCCTTACAACCACAAAATTATTTCAAAACGGCTTTCCACCTTTATTTTATGAAATTGTTGATATAAATATAAGGTGCAAAGAATTTATTTTGAGACTTCAATAAGTATTAAATGATGCAAAGAACTGGCAATTCAAATAATATTCATAGATAATCCAAGATCACAACACGCTGAAACTTAAACCTTGCATCAGTAAATTCTGTCAAACGATCATGGATATATTTCTAACGCCATTAGAAATTTTTCTAATTTGTGAATAGTTTTGATTTAAAACGCTAGTATTACATACTCGGTATATTTAAACTCTGTATAAAAACATAATTTATTTAATTCATCACCACTATGCAGAAGATTAGGTATATCTGATATCTATTAGTTTCAGTTTTGTACTAAAATTCCTCATATGTTGTTACACGGTATTGAAATGTTAGAAATATATACAGAATTCAAATAACTAGTTAGTAAATAGGAACAACAATAGCGAATTTTCAGTAGTAATTTATATGCAAGCGTTCAGAAAAAAAAGAATACGTTTTAACAAGTGTTGGAAAACTTTAAAATGCATAAGATAAAAAGTTAAAAATAGATATTTTAGTTCAAATAATCATTTAAACAAGATTATTGGTGCAATGATTTATGATAATGTTGACAATTACCATACCAACTTTAGCTGAAATTTACTATAATGTCTTGAACAACCCGATTTATCTTCACTGATAAATGATAAGGGGAAAATTAAAAATATGTCCCTAGATTGGTTGTGGGTTTGTAGAGTTTAACAAGAAAAGTTAATCCTAGAAAGAGGCGACGACGGGTAAATTTTTAAAAATATATATAATTTTGAATTCCAACCCTGTTTTCAATTTGTGTTTTACTTATCCAATGATTATGCTTTTAATGTTTTTCAGTTGGTTAGAAATTAAATAAGCCGTTAATAATCTATGCTAGACATATAGGGTTAATTCCACGTCATTTTTTGGCAAAATTTGACTTATGATGACCTTCAAGATAAGTCTCCATTACATGTTTTATTCTTTCAGTCCAGAGAATAAAATTCTCCACATACTTAAATGGGTTTTCTTGTTGATAAGTCATTCTTCAGAAAATTACTTTTAACAATGACAGTTTTGTCTAACAAGGGTAACACCATGGGTCTCCGATTTTTAAATTTTTTTGTATATTTGTAGTAGTGCCTTAGGACAATACAACATGCAAGCCACAAGTTCTACAACTCAGTAATTTTCGAGAAAATCGATCGAAAACTTTAGCGAATAGAATATCAACCAGTTCACTGCAAGCTTAGTCCGAGCTGACTGCGGTCGAGTGGTTAGCGTTAGAAATTCATAATTGCCGGATCGAGTCCCACGCTGAATTTTTTCCCCTATCATTTAAATATTTTATAACAAATAATTTCTTTATATGCATGGATATTTATTGAACTTTCAACAGCGTTTAGTAATTCTGCAAATTTTTTGTAAGATAAAAATTTATTTTTTATAATATTTTTATTCATCAAATTATATGAATCGCAATTAATATATATAATATTAATTTTAAATGATTAATGATGATTAATTTTAACTATCGTAATTAATATATATAGAAAAAATTACCGGTTCACAACAAATGCTTACTTTACTTTTTAACGGGACACGGTCCATTCTCCTGTTGCCTACACAGATTCAAAAAACTAAACTCACCACTTTGTCCTTGTGGTCGACCAGGTGACGTGGATGACTACGTTTTTCATTGCCCGATGACTAAGGAACATCATGTTAAAGAACCTTCACTGAATCATCGAGTCGAATGGTTCAAAAATTTATTGAAAAATAGGGAGTGCATTTTGCGACTCGAAAATATCTTCAGATGCTGTGGGGACATGTGCAATAGGCTTAATCAGTACTGAGTTTTGGACTTGATTGGAGTGTTCCGGTTTCTGGAAATTTTTGTTATTATTATTTTCTTCAACTTGGTGTCATTCTAGTACTCTGTCAACTGTTCTCAAGTTTTCGACGGTTTAAGGAATTGTTTTGTTTTGTTTTGTTTTGAATTGTTATCTTGTCCATTGTAAGGTTTTTGTTAGATGTCTTGAGTGCTTATGTACAGTTTTTGTAATGCTTATTGTCTCTCGATTTTTGTTTGTAACTGTTTGGTTTTAAATTCTATTGATTTTAATTTGGTTATCTTTATTTTTTTGTTTGCGTTTTTTGTTTTTCATGTTCAGTTTTTTTATGTGTTTGTTTTCTTTGAGTTTTTGCGTTTTGTGTTTTTGATCTTAATCTTTTTGTGTTTTCAATGTTAAACTTTTTTGTGTTTTTGCTCTTGGAGGTTTTGTGTTTTTGCTCTTTATCTTTTTGTGTTTTTGCTCTTTCTCTTTTTGTGCTTTTTGTTTTTTTTTCTTTATCCTTTTATTGAGTTCATTGTTGTAAACGATGGTTTTTAAATTGTTCTGCTCACTCCTTGGGGTTCTTTGTAAATTAATTTTTAATGTAGTTCATTTCTTTTGGTTTATGCTTCCCCTCCGTCCTGTGGAAGGCCTTACACCCTCTTGGGGCAGGTTGTAAATAAATAAATATATTTAATAATGAAATACATGACAATAAGAGATTACACAATGGTATGGTGTACAATAATATTCATGACACTATGTTTTAAAGCATCATTAAACATTACAAGTTGCAGGATGATATTTGTCATACAGACGCGAAAAACATAAATTCAAACTGCATCTACTGCACCGAATAAAACAACTTGCCCGCAAACAGAAGGTAATTGTAGGTCTGCAGATTAAAAGCAAACATTGTGTACATTGTGGAAAATTTCCCTTTCTTCACTCAATTTGCATGTGAACAACACGTACCGCAACATTTTTGCAAATTCGGTGTCGATAATTGGTGATGCAAGAAGGAATGTATTTTGATTGCTACTTCACGAGATGAGATTTCTCGTTCGTCTTCAATCAAGTATGAACAGTTCTGGAGGCGCATTATAAAATTTGTAACCTGTCTGTAAAAATAAACGTCGCGCGGCTGGGAAATTGGAGTACATTTGGGGGGGGATGACTTTAAGTGTGCAGGTACCCAGGCCCTCATCTCATCCCACTTGACCGCCCCCATATGGGACTAAGCATGCAGCGAACTTGTTGATATTCTATGCGCTAAAGAATTCGATCAATTTTCTCGAAAATTACTGAGTTATAGAACTTGTGGCATGCATGTTGTATTGTCCTAAAGTATTATGAATGTACAAAATTTTTAAAAACATCGGTGACCCAAGTACCTGTTGTTCCCCTTGTAAGAGCAAAACATTTCATATTATTGTTATCTTTAAATAAAAGTCGCACCTATTATTCGTACCAGAAGAAAACCGAATTATTATTTACTATAACACATATATGTAATTGAATACATGAAAAGAAAATATTGTTTTGGAACTATGCTCAATGTGTAATGAAAGCATGGAGGGGCTGAACCGAACAAAAAACATGAAAGGCAGTATTACACTGAGCAAATATATATTTTTTCAAATTTTATCAAAAACTCTCTCACTATGTCGAAATTTAAGGTAAAATATTCAAATGACACTTTGTGCTAACATTCTCCTAATTAATTTTGTGCCTAAATCTAAAAACCTCGTTTATTAAAGTTTCTAAAAGTTGAAAAACAATATCTTCTTTCAGTGGAAACATTAAGAAAAAAAGAACCAGTGTGAAAATGCACTCACAGTTTCTTCAATTTTAAATCAAATTCACTTTTTTTATATCTGTTTGCAGCAGTGAGATAAGTGAATCCCGTTTAAAGTATTTCTAAAAATGTATCAAACATAGAATTTTAAAATATCGTGGGATAAACAAGAACGTTATGTTTCTGAACTTTTCACCGGATTATGTTGAAATATGATGTCAGAAATAATGCCCTTTCTCTGCTCTTCTGTACGATTTAAAAGTATGGTATGATCATAAGGTTGCAGCAATAATCAATAACTATGATTAAATTGAGGCTTCCAAGATGTGACGCGTCTTCCTGTTATCAGAAAGTTACAGAATTCGGTTTCGTTATAACTATCCGGTCTTATCCGACTTCGTCTGATCAGACTAAGTCGGATGAGGAAAAGAGTGCAAATGCTGCAGATAAGAATTTGTATGTATTATTTAAAGCTATACTAAATTAGAAATTAATAGAATTTGGAAATGGCGCCATCATTCCAAAAATAATCGCTTAAAAACAGCGTTTTCGGCTCAAATATTTGTCATTAGATAAAATCAATTTGCTTTCTCATATCATAACTTTAAACAAAAAAGACAAAAGCTGGACAAATCCAATATGATAGATGGAAACTAAATACGAATAAATTAAAAAAAAACTAAAATACAGCTAATTGTAAAATTATATAGATAAATGAAAAAAAGATAGCCTAGTACGATGCGCAATAAAAAAGAATCTTAAGCATCAAATTATAAATGAATAAAACGTAGAGAAATCCAGTAAATTCCTATCTCCAAACGCAACACGCTATACTCGTTTGGTACCTTTGTCACTAATGCAATAAAACCTCATTTGTGGCCTTGTACAGTGAGAAGCTTAAGTAGAGTGTTGTGTCTTCATGCCTAAGTAAAGTGTTCTGTGTCTGCCTCTAGTGAAATAGATAAATATTTGTATGAGTTAAAAGTGCGTGCAGTGTTAAAATATTTATAACTGTGTCAAATTGATTTAAATAAAAGATGTGTTTGTAGTTTAGAATAATAAAATATTTATTATAGGTAAACGGAACAAAGTAATAATATTGAATTGAAACTTCATCGCTGACAATTCATGATTAGGCAGTATCTGTTTGGAAATTATTCAATGATAAAAATGCACCACTACTCGCATATTTCCATTCGGTGTTTTTAACAATAAATACTTTTCTTTTGCCGTGACCTTCTGCGAAAACAAATAATTCGGTATCGTTAACTTTCTATTCCAGATACTGATCACAGCCAACCAAGGCAAAGTTAGCTAGTTAAATTCTTTCAACTTTCTTGCTATTGGATTGATACCCAAAATAATATTTTTCTTTGCTTTCTATCTTCCTGTTTACTGTTTCTCACACTCAAGAGAGTGTTTCGTCTCTGTAGATATACACCATTAGGATCTGTATTTTTATTATAAAAGTTCGAAAGTATAAAGGATGCATTTATTTATTACATTGTTATAAGAAGAGATCAGATTTAAAGTGAACCAAGCAATTGCGATTCATTTCTGAGAAAACAGATTTCAACTTTGTATAGCTGCATTGAAATTAACAGTTCACTTCTGAAGATCCCTGCTGTCTAGTGGATACAAATTTTACTCTTGACTTGAATCTATATTATGTAAGCGTATTTAATATTATGTCTGACAAAAGCATGACTGCAACATAATTATTGTATATCAATGTATGATATCAGGTAAGTGGTAACAGTAAGATGTATGCTACTTTGAATTTGATTTTTAGAAATAGTCTAGAGAGAGAGACGATTACGAGTAGAGATGAGTACGGCACGATTGAACGAACTTACGTTATATGCAGTTACGAAGTGTAATGGTTGTGCTAAATAAATGTCTGTTTTGTCTTAGAAGAAGTCTTATGAATGTCGATCGAGAAGCCAATAGAAATCAGAAGTGGGATGAATTAGAAACCTGTGACTGAAATTCTCATCGACAGTTAAGTAAGACGGAAGGAGTTTGAAAATTAAAGTACGTTACGAAATTTTTTGTCGTTATTTGTAAATAAAAGTGTAGTAAACTACGAAAATGTCTATCTTCGCTGGAGTAAGGAAGTGCGATTTGAAGATATTGGCTGAAGAACTTGGAGAAACGGTCAATGACAGACATAAATTGAAGGAATTGAAAAAGATTATATTGGCGAGCAAAGAGTACGAAGCGCCAAGGAATGGATGAATACGATCATCAATGAAAAGAAGGAAAGAGAAGAAAATCAACGAAGAAATGAAGAAATTCGAATGGAGGAACGTAGGAGAAGAGAAGAAAATGAAATTAGGCAAGAAGAAATTGCTGAACAGAAAAGGCAGGAAGAAGTTGCTGAACGAAGACACCAGGAAGAAATTGCAGAACAAAGACACCAGGAAGAAATTGAACTAAGAAAACAGGAATACGAGGAACGGAAGCGAAAGGATGAAATGGAATTTGAGCTGCAAAAAATACGCCTTGGAGCAGAAGGTAGGTCTTTAAATTCAAATTCCGTCGCCAATCAAAATGTAAACAGTACGCACATTAAGCCAAGGTTAGAAATTCATCATTTGATGCAAAAATTTAATTCCGATGAAAACGATATAAGTTTATATTTAATTATGTTTGAACGTCTGGCCAAACAAGCTGAAATATTGGAAAACACTTGGGTAACTCATTTGCTTAGCTTATTGCCGTATGACGTTGCGCAGTTAATCGCCAGAGAACCAGACGTGATTGCAAACGATTATAACGAAGTTAAAAAGATATTGTTGAAACGGTATAAGTTAACGCCAAAAAAATTTCGCCAAAAGTTTTTTATGCATAATAAGAATTTAGGAAGCACCTGGAAAAACTTTGCCTTTGAATTGAGAAGTTTTTTTAATGAATGGGTCAATGGAGTTAAAGCAGATAGCTTTGAAAAGTTGAGCGATCTTATCATAACAGATCAGATAAAACGTAAAATGTCTCAAGAAGTAAAAGATCACTTTATAGATGAATGGTCTAAGCTGAATTCGCCAGATGATTTAGTTGAAACACTGGACGACTATGATACTTTGAGGTCAACTTTCAGGAGTAAACAACCGCGAAAAGAATGGCATTACGACAAGCAGAACACCTTTAAAGATGATTCAGTTTTTACAACCAACGAAAAGGAAAAGCTGTACGGTATTACCCATAATGAAAGGGGTGAGCCCAAATGCTTCAACTGTTCTAATTTCGGGCACATTGCAAGGAACTGTTTGATGCCAAAATCAGTTTTAACGTGCCGAGAATGCAATGAAACAGGCTATAAAACTATAAACTGTGTAGCCAAGGAAACGAATCATTCAAGTGAAGAAAGCTTATCTGTTAAACTAGTTGGCGAGATTTCAGACGATAGTAATTCTTTTTTGAAGAAAGCGAAAGTTAATAATTGTGATAACGTGAAAGCTTTAATTGATACAGGAAGTTCGTGTTGTCTGTTAAAGATTTCAGTTGCTCAGAAATTTGATTAACGTCTATTGGAAGAATTAATGCCGATATTGAAGTTGATAATGTAAAGGCCGAAAACATAAGCATATACGTTGTTCCTGACGACGCGCAGTCAGTTCACCTTATCATCGGACGGACATGGCTTAATATTCCTCATATTGCTTATACAAAAATAGGAGAAAGAGTTCATATTGGATACCGTAAAGATGAAGTATTTAGAAACTTTCCGATTGATGAAAAAGTAAATCCAGTCTGTCTTAAACGTCTTGAAACAGCTCAGTTAGAGAGTGAGAGTTTTCAGATTAAAGACACTTCCCAGAAAAGGATGATGGGCAATTTAGCGGATGATCTTAAAATGGTAAAGAATGAACTAAGACTTCTACGAGGAGATATTAAGAACTTTAAGGAAGAGCGACAATCGTGGCTTCTTCAAATCCAGAAAAGGAATAAGAATGTTGACAACTTGAAAAGCATCAACAATTCTTTAGTGAAAACGAATTCATATTACGACGAAAACAAGTCAGGTAAAGTATCGCTACGTAAAGGAGACATCGTGGCAGTTAGAAGAAAACCTAACACGACAGGCGAATCAACAAAGATGCAACCACGTTACCGAATATCCATGGTTGTCACAGAAGTACGCCCTAGTGACACATATAGAATCTCACAACTAGAAACTAGAAAAGGCCGTCCTTATGCTACTATACTTCATGTCAGTCAGTTAAAGGCCTGGAGAAGCTGGAATGAAAATGATGATGACTCTCGTACGAATTCTCATAATGAACCTGAGACGCAGATCTAAACGAACTGTACGAAAACCACTGCGTTATGGAGATTTTATGCCGGAGAGATAGAACTTTTTTTAAATGTTATATTTCACCTTATTTTATCTTTTGTGAATGTATATTTGTTTTGTTTTTGTATTGATATTATTGAACGTAAACAAAATGTGGTTCAATTGAGGTCAATTGAAAAGTCAGGATGGTCGAATGTAAGCGTATTTAATATTATGCCTGACAAAAGCATGACTGCAACATAATTATTGTATATCAGTGTATGATATCAGGTAAGTGGCAACAGTAAGATGACTTTGAATTTGATTTTTAGAAATAGTCTAGAGAGAGAGACGATTACGAGTAGAGATGAGTACGGTACGATTGAACGAACTTACGTTGTATGCAGTTACGAAGTGTAATGGTTGTGCTAAATAAATGTCTGTTTTGTCTTAGAAGAAGTCTTATGAATGTCAATCGAGAAGCCAACAATTACTCGGAAAATGCAAAATTTCTGAACAATTATTGCAGTGTTAGTAAAAAATGGGCAAATTATGGATATTGTGCACTTAAACTTTGAACTATCCATTTCTCTGTAATGCTTGTTAAGGAAATATTAATTGAAAGTTAATTGGCTAGTGGAAGGAAAAGTGAAAAGATTTAAATATATGTACGAATTGGTGGTTCTAATAGTTAGAGAATAAAAGTGAAGAAACAAAATTGAGAACATGCAGGTTTGATAATTAGTGAGCTAGGCGAAAAAACATTCAATTTTTAAATTTAAAATATGAATTTGAAGCTTATAGATATCCTCAGTCAACAAATAGCTAACGTAAGAGTGTTTTCATTCAGTATAATATGCTATAATTCCATGAATATCTTCAAGTGAAAATAATAAAACCATTTTAATGCTAAGTACACAAAGCTAAATTGAAGTTGGAATTAATAACATTTTAGAAAACGCGCCTTTTTTTAATGTAAATTAAGACACTTAAATACATTAAAGAAACTGGATAAAATCAGCATTAATTTTAATTTGGAAGTAATGGTTTGTTTTATGAAATTTAAATATATTTAAACATTAATATATTATATATTTCAGTACCACGTGTCACATAAACAAACTTGATTGCAATATAAAATATATTAATAAAAATTTTTATCCAAACATAATGTTTTACATCTTCTGTTATTACATACTGGTTGATAACGTATTGAGTTTATGCAATTGAATTTTTAAATGAGCCGTAATTACATTTTCTTCCATCCGATGAATTATTAAGCTAATTTATGTCGCTCTTCAAGCATATCAAATATTTTTTAAGAATTTAAAATATTGTGTTAGAAAAAAGTTATTCCAAAATCAAAATTCAAAATTGTGTTGATAACACACTTGGCGCATTCAAACATTTGCGAACATGTGTTTAAAGTTTATTAAAGCACTTTGAATGCTACATTTAAATAGAGAGTATTCTATGCAAACATTTAAATGGATTTTGGGTGTAAATAAATTTTTCGTTTTCCATTGATACAAATATTTACAAGAAATTAAAATTCTTAGTTATTTAAATTCATTCTGCCTTTTTGCTCAACTACAAAAATACTCATATGCCTGTCTTCAAATTCCGTATATTAATAGCTTTGAAATTTATCCATTATGTAAGAAAGTGACTTTAAGCAGAAAAGATAGTTTGTATTACATTAGAAAGAATTTTTCTAAAATTAATTATTATCTTTTAACCTAAGATATTAATTAGCATTTTCTAAAACCTAGATGAAAAATTCTAATTTAACTACACAAATATAAAGCAAGAGCATCTCAAATTATGTTAAAATAAAAATAATAATAATTTATATTACGAAACCTAAACTATGAATGCGATATCAAGATGTTGTTAAAATCAATTGCTGCTTAATAAAATAAAATAGGTATTCAAGACGCAAATTCTCAAGATTTGTCTCCACATCTTTACATTACATGCATAAGTTTTCAGTCGTTATATTTTAGTTTGAAAAGACTAGAAAAAATTATTTATACAAATATTAAAATTTTTATAAACAAATTGCATCCTGTACATTTGCGTCAAACTATCTTCCACTGCAAAGCATCCGAAGACTAAAAACTTTTCTTTTACTACATTTATACGAAAACATCCCCAACAAAATCCAGATTATCTCCTTCCGCATGACAGTCTGCTTAAACAAGTCATTCAGTCTCGTCGACATTAAGTCCCAGTGACTGATCACAACCAGCTGATGAATAGTTTACTAGTTAAATTCCATTAGCATTCTTCCTATCTAAGTCGAAAGATTGCCAAAGTAATTTTTCATCTGTTTTGTTACTTCTTGTTTACGCCTTTTCACAATTTAGAAAGGCGAGTACATTGTTCCGGCTCAGCGACTTTGCTCTATAATGATCCGCTATTTAATTATAAGACACAGGGAAGTATAAAGAATTAATTAATTAATTTAGGCAACATCATGCTGCCGTACTTAGAAAGGGAAGATAAGTAGAAAATTTATTAGTTAGAAACACAGGGAAAAGAAGTGTTTGAAGCAAGTGAGAGTTTTAGTAAGTCAGGGAATAAGATTTGGGATTAAAGAAATTAAAAAACGTAGTGTTCATAGTTAATCCTTTTTATTAGAAACATGCTTTCAAAAATATGGAAAGCGGAATATTAGTGTCATATAGTATCAAACAGCCGATTAAAAATATTTTGATTAATAAATTTTTTATCTTATTCTGTAATGAGCTTCTAGAAATAAGAAATTTTTAAAACTTTGCATGCTAGAAGAACAAAAATGTAATGTCCTAAATAGCAGAAATAATTAAAGGCTCTTTATACAACGTATATGCTTTAAATTCTTGGGTTA
>BGPR01050434.1:0-11068 GCA_013235015.1 Araneus ventricosus
ATTTCAGTGATTTTTTTTAAAGGGAGATATTGGAGCTGTATTGAGAACTAGCTGTTACCCGCGACTTCGTGCGCGAAGAATTTGAATTATTCTTTTTTTAATTCACGAATGTAAATGTTTTGTTGTATTTTGAAAGGGGAAAGTAAAAGTTCTGACGGAGATAATACTTAATTGGACGGCTGACAGGAGTGTACTGTACATGTATGCTGATATAGTTATGTAAATTGTTTATCTATTCTAATATACTTTTGTATACCACATTATTTGCACGCATGTAGAGGTTGTGTGGGCTGGACACACGTGAACACGCCATGTATAGTTAGTTGCCCATGCGAAAAATATGGTTTTTCCAAATGTACATCTGCCACTTTCAGTATCTGGCCCTGAGCCTGGCAAATGACATTTTTAAAGGGATTTGTTGCCTTCTGAACTGAGATGAAAAATCCTTCGGCATTATCGGAAGGCGTGGAATTAAAACACTCTCTCTTCTCCCTATATCAGTCATAACAGTAGCTTTCATGACGTTTGGACCTTGGTGTGTAATTTGCGACCGTGTGCCATCGCGCAGTCTCGGTATATCGAGGTTGCGTATTAGTAGTACTGGCACCTGGTTTCAATCTCGGCTTGTCGGAAGGCGTCCTGTCAATTCTAAGATGTTGAAGAACTCTACAGTATATGATGTTCATTGTTAATGCCCATTACCGTATCTACAGACGGATATTCTGTAATACCTCACTGTGAAAGTTAAACAAAACATCGAGAGAATAATTCACTAACGCCATTGGATCACCGTGTAACCGCATTAAAAGCTGCAAATGCTACGACAACAGGAAACCGGAAGTGTAAAGTCTCCTTTGTTGTTAATGGTCAAAGAAAGCAATATTTTCTTATATTAACACTGGCAAAAGCCCGCGAGCGAAACAGCAATTTGGCTTGAATTTATTTCTATAAGAATAAAAAGTATCGTTAGAAATTACGTTAAAAAATATTTTTAAACCTTTATAGCAATCAGAGAAAACATTTCATCGCAATGTAATTAATAGCATTAAAAAGATCAGTTTCTGGTCTTTAAAATGGCATAAAAATAATTGTTGTTTAATAAATATTTCAGAAGTTATTGGCAAAAAACGTCTAAGCATTAAGCTTAAAAGCAGCTAATTTTCGTTATTTAATTAAATATCTTAAGAAGTAATTAACTCTGAAAGTTGAAAATAGCGCCTTTGACCTAGAAATATGCTCTAGAATGTCGTGTGTAAATTTCATGCCGCTACCGTTCACCGTTTAGGAAGAGTTCTTGTGACCGACCGATCGACCGACAGACAGACAGATACATGTAATTTCTGCCTTATTTTATAGATATTTTTAAACATAAGCAAAATTTTCAGAAATAAAGATAAATCAGTTCAAAGTCTAACCGTTTCCTAGCAGCGAAGTAGGTATAAATTTGCGTTATTTCAAAATCGTCTGCACGTAAAATATTAAAAAATGAATAAAAATTGAAGGAAAATGTCACAGAAATAAAACTGGTATCATTGGAAAGGTAAAATTTTTATCTTTAAGATGGTATAAAAATATTTTGTATCGGACAATTTGTACGGAAGTTACAGCGGAAAAAAGGATTACGTGATAATTGATTTTAAAAATAATTTATTCCACATGCTTTCGCATTCCTAAAGGATCACGTGACAGCTGATTGAAAAATAAAAATTTTCATCGCGAATCGCGGAGTCAATGGGCTTTCTTTGTTAACTAATTTTAATCTGTAGTCAAAAATAATTAATTTAACGTGATTTCACCTAGCCTATGTCCGTTCTTGGGTTTGAAGCTACAACTCTGCCAATTTTCATCCAAATCGGTTATGTGGTTTGGTCGTGAAAGCTTAACAAACAGACAGACACACTTTCGCATTTATTATATTATTAAGGATTAGCACATCAAGGGTCACGTGGCCTAGACTTATCATGCAGCACTATCCTTTCAAGAGCACTTATTTTTTCATGGCCTGCTTAGGCCTCGACAACATGCTGCAGAGCTATTGAGCATTAACTGTCTCTCCCCATACAATCAGCCGACAAGTAGAGATCGGTCTTCGTCAAAAAAAAGAATCTGAGCACAACTTTTTCTGGAATGCATGGCTTACTATCTGCTTTTCATTTGGGTGCACCTGACACTTATTCCCGAAAGATATTTTTATATAAAAAAGGCAAGTTTTCCGCAATTACTGACATCAATCTTGGATCAGTTTTGAATGTGACCAATGTGAAAGATTTTCTCCAGCGAGAAGGAAAGATTCCAACTATCAGGGACAAAATGTTAATTTCATAGTTATTCCTTGTACTGTGTGTGTTTAATGAAACAAGCAAGTTTTTAAAAAATAGAAAGCCTATCCCATATACCGTAAGGACAAGTTTTTCTTACCATTGTGATCCTTTCAATCTGTTGACATTGGAATTAATTTGCATATTTCTCTCAACTTCAAGACAAGCACTATTAACTCTATCAATACGGGAACGTCCCTAATGGCTCTTCAAGCAAAATACGATGGCCGTCCGAAACATACAAATATCACGGTGAAATTTCTATTCCCTTTTGTTATGTGTGATTGATTTCTCAACCGCAGCACACACTTTCTTTGTTGGAGTGGCTCGCCCAGATGGGTTGGGGGGAAAAGGAGGGTTTTCTTAGAATTCGGACAGTGCCAACTGTCATTGTGGGTTTTGAGGAGGGGAATTTCCTTTAGCTTTGAAAGAGGAACTCAGAAGTTCCCATATTTTGAGGTCCCTCTATTCCAACGGTCTTAGGAATCAGAGGGTTAACAGATTAATGCACAATGGAAAATATAACTAACTTATTTTCTGGCAATGTGTCGCTGTGATTTGTGACCATCAGAATTAGACAGGCTCGATTTAGAGCGTGACAGATAAATTCACACATTGAAAATTGGCAATGTTCCGGTGGGGCCTGAATTGTTACCAAGCCTGAATGTCGGTGCTATCTCGTTGCCACAAACATTCATTGGAAAGATTTTGATGATGAGAGTTATTGATAAGATTTCACAGATTTTTGTCTGGGGACCTGCTTGCACCATGAAATTATTTTACCATTGCACCATAGTAAAAAAATAACAAAAATAAATAAAAGAATAAAATAAAAAAAAAAATCTATTAAATGCAGATTAAAAAATTATATAAATTTACCTGTTGATAGTGTCCAGGTATGGACAATTCCTACTTTTATCTTTTGGATTATTTTCTGAAAAGAGAGACTGTTGTAAATACATCCGACATAGTAATAATAATAATATGAATAATATAAAACAATGAAAATAAACCTTGTAGACCATAGCAGTCACGCTGAGTCATAAAGTCAAGCTGGGACAAATGTCTCAATGTTTACAGAGATTATGCCGAGAAATGAACAAAAGTATGTAGTTTTTGTGAAATATATTAAATATTTTCCAGAATTATAATTGTCAGCGTAATTTTACTCTGTACCTTTATTATCGGACCACCCTCATATATGGACCTCTTCCCTTTCACTGATTGGACCCAAAATTTGATACAGAATAATTTCAGTGTCAGTTCTACTAACTTTTTTTGCATTTTTGAGTTACCATGTTCCATACCATTGATGGATTTGATCCAAAATTCGATTTGCATCTACATCTACAATTCCTGTGATAAAACTACAAGCTAAATTCATCCGTCTTGCTTTTAGTATTTTGAGTTATGTTCATATGTAGTTGGGCAGACACGCAGCCTTCCCATAGACAGATTTTGCCCAAAGTTGGGAAGAAACCTACAACTTTGATATTAAGACCACCCACTAATTTTCACCCTTCTAGTTCTTTGCATTTTTGAACCATCATCCTTACAGACAGATAAGTTGAAAAGTTTAGAGGCTCAATTCGAAAAATGTGTTTTTTTCAAGCACAGTCTCCCATCAAAATACTTGGGAATTTTTTTAGGGTAACATTACTTTCACACATGATAAAGTAATCATTGGAACATAAAGGCCAGTTCCCATAGAGTTACTTATACTTTTCTTCTATTCTTCTAAATTTAGCCATCATACAAAGGGTGAAACTACTAAACAAAGAAATAAAATTATGAACAGGGTGATTAGAGGGCAAAAAAAAAAAAAAAACTCGATAGTAGGAGAGTAAAATAGTAATGTTTTAGAAGTCAGCAGAATATTCAGAACATATATATTTAGAACCCAGCAGTATTATGCAGAAGAAAATACTTCACTGGTGCAGCATCGGAACTGCGAGTGCTACAATTACAAATCAGTCGTTCTGAGAACAATGAATATATTTGGTTAGATTTAAGAAAATGGTACAGTTCCTTGCCACCTTCACAGCACTTTTGCCAGAAGTGTTAAATCTAATACCAAATAAGGCAAATTATTACTTTAAAAAATTCAAGTTTGGTGGTAGCACTGTGTTTTAAAGGTTAACAGAATATTTTTCATGATTGTGAGAGAATATGAGGACCATAGTACCTTTTCTGTGCTAACATAAGAAAATTATTTGTGTTGATTTTCAGAAATGAGTTAGATGTTAAAATTTACTTCATAAAATTTCTTATTGGCCTCTTAAAATTAGTGATATAACAAATAGTGGTATGACTGAATAGCTGAATATTTGGCTAAATATCCACTTTTTAAAAACATTTCACTTTTGATTACCTATTAATAAAACAGTTCTTAAATTTTGAATGAAAAAATTAAAGATAAAAAAAATTAATTTTTTATTATTAGTATATTTAAAAAAATCTTAATACCTTGATGCATTTTTATAATATTTTAAATACCTTAATTCCAACAATAAATGAGAAACACTCTTCATTTTGGGATTGCTTCACAGAAATAAAGAGTCATCATTGCAGAGCATAATTAAGACAAACACACAAGAAAATTCGGTGGATAAATTAAAATTATTTGAAGTAAAATCCTATTTTGTTAATAAACTTATTATAGTTAGGATGGAGTGTCCACTTAATTGGTGGGGGAAAATTTCCAAGATTTGCAAATCTAGATTAAAAAAATATCTTTCAGCACCTCAAACACAGTGTGAGCATTTATTTTCTGAAGTTGGTCATATAAATAAAACCAAACAGAACATACAGTAAAAGCTTAACTAACAGGCATGCTCGGGAAACGCCGATTTCCGGATACCTGAAAAGTCCGGATAATTCGGTGAGCGGAAGCAGGGGAATTAGTACTTTTTTTTTAGATTTTTAAACGATCAATTTGTTTTGTCATTTTCAAATCGCATTTAAATATAATTTTAAAAAATACTTCTGTATCTTCCATAACATTGTATTTATAAAACATATTATGAAGATTTTAATTTCGCAGCCGAATTTTTACCGTAAATATATAGATTCTAAAAATATAAACATATAAAAATAGCCAATGAAACTGGAAAATATTCTACTCAGCAAGCATCATAAAACTCTTTTAAGTGATCATAAACAAATCCCATATAGAATATCAAAACTACTTACCTTTTAAAAAATCGCAAGCGTTATTGCACGATACGCGTGCCTCCAATTCTCCCGCACATGATATTATGTAATCGGAATCATCATCTGCCGGTATTCGGAGAGTAAATAAATAAAGGAAAAGAAAGAGACTTGCCAATCTGGGGTAACCCCCATGAGCTTTTTTATTGATTTTGTCCCTTTACCTCTTTTTTTTTTTATTGTTTGTCAATTTAGTTTTTCGGCGAAAGGTGAGGACTTTTTTTTTTTGGTTCTCACTTTTGCTTTTGAACCCCACCTTCCCATAAAACAAGTCTGTGTACGTCACAGTACTGTATATTGCTTTTTTCCCCTTCTATGCCCCTGCATTCCAGAAATAAATTGTCAGTGTGGAACAGCGCGGGCGCACTAAAAGCAGATATAAAATTTTTAGAAAAACTCATTTTCTAATTTTTCTGGTTAGTTCAGCTTTCTGGATACTTGAATGCTGGATGATCAAGAATTTACTATACTTCCTCCCAAAAAATGTTAAAAAATTATTGTTTTGCAGGTTTATGTGGAGTTTTCGGTACACACTTACTTCGTTTCTCTTAGGATTGCCAACTCTTTGCCGCCAAGAACGGCGATGAGAGAACATTTGTTTTGGATGAGTCTTCATGTTTTAAAAGAGTGACAAGCGTGCATGCGCACAAATTGATCCTTTCATCGGTGTTTTGCTTATCGGGCTATATTGCGCCACATTTCGATTGAACTGTTTTTTTCAACTCTTCGATGTGATTGGTCGATAAATTCGAATAAAACTTCGTTTGGAATTCTTTGGATTGAATATTAGTTCAGTACCATGCAAGTTATTCTGTGTGTTTCATTTCTCAATGAATAAGTGAAGCTACTAGTTTCCTGCTATGCTGAAAGTGAAGCCGCTGATGCATTTTTAAGTTAAAAATTTGCCCGGTACACACTTCAAATGCATCAGGCATTGCATGCTCAATCTCTCGTTTTCAGGTGATGCATACGCAAGAGAGCAATAAAAATCCCATTGAACAGTATTTGGCAATAGCAAATGAAATAGCGCCAAGAAAAATTGGCAAGAAACAGGTGTGTACCGTAAACTCCACATTTACCTTTAGCATAAGAAATGAAAGGTTCTGATGGGAATTAAATGATAATAATTACTTTTTTTCATAAACTATGATATTTTGCAGATAATTACTTTTTTCCCATACACTATGGTATTTTATAAATAAACAATTCAATTATTTTTCCTTCAAACTTTAGGGGGTTTTATATACATATTTATGTATATATAGTTTTAGAATGGTTTACTCTTGTGCAAATTCTAGTTTCTTTTAATTGGCATTAGAATCATAAATTCTTATCAACTTCAGGATAAACGAGCTGACGCCATCTCGCACAGTGGGAAGTGTAAACAAGTTGTTGATAGAAATATGACGTAATCTGACGAGCGACTAATCAGATTTTCTTTCGGTACTTTCCCGTGTGCGGGATGGCATCGGGAATATGTAAATCACCCAGAAAAGGTGAATATAAGTGCATATTCTTTCTCTGTGAATCACTTAGTACTTGGTTGTAAGGACTGGTGTGTTTGTGTATTTGTGCCGTGAGGCTTTCACAGTCCACAATGTTACTCATCTGTATATAGTTCATTAATAAATGTTTGTCATCTGTTATGCTTGTTGCCTTCTGAGAAGTCTTCCACACCAACACCAAATATGTCTTTAAGATTCCGCTGACGCTATTAATGGTTGCTCTGCTGAGCCTTCAACGTCATTTGATGATGAGAAAGGCTATTAGTGGTTATGGGCCCAGAGCCCAGATAGCTTTCTTCTAACAGAGATTAATGGTGTGGAAGTGAAGATGTTGTTTTCTTTTCTCAGTTTGAAGTTTTGTTACTGATACATGATTGAACTTTATTTCTGAATTCCTTGTCTTCCTGGAGATCGCCGAGACGGGGGCCGATTATGGATTTTCCGAATATAACCCTATTAACGGCTAGCAACTGGGAGCAGTGGAAGGTGGAGATAAGAGTCTTACTACTTCATTATGGAGCCTGGCAATTTATTGAAGAGTCCAAGACGGAACCGGCAGAAACATCGGAAGATTCTAAGACGAGATTACTCGGAACGTCGGAAACATCGGAGGTCGCTTCTGTGAAACAAGTCCTAAGCTGGAGGGAAGAATACGATCTTAAATTAAGAAAGGATCATTCCTACACCTTAATATATCAATCCTTGGATCCTGAGTTCAAGCCCTTAATTTCCCAAACAACAGACGGTGCTGAAGCCTGGCGTATTCTCAAGAAGCATTTCGAGCCGACCACAAGAGCAAGGGTGATTCAACTTTTAGAAGAGTTCTTCAATACAAGATTCGAAACCGGAGAGGCTTTGGGATTGTTTCTTTGTCGTGTCAAGCAAGGTGCCGAACGTCTACGGAAAGTTGGTCATCAACTAAGCCACTATATCAAGGATATCAGATGATTAGAAGTTTACCAGCCGAGTATCAGTCTATAGTACAGACTATTTATCGGTGGACAGATGCCGAGTTTCAACCTGACTTAAGATTGAAAGTGAGCTGTTGTTAGAAGAAAATCGTTTACGATTATCGAGAAAGGACCTGGATACTGTAAGTAGCATTGCTTTTTCTAATGAGATGCAACAGAGGGAAGCAGGTAATTATTATAAGCAAGATGAAAAGTTAAAAACTAAAAGTTCTAAAATGAGAAGGTTTAAAAATAAGACTTCAAATGTGAAAAATAAACAAATTGGTCCTTGCTATTTTTGTAAATCATATGGTCATTTAATAGCCAATTGTATACATAAAGCCACTCTTTCCAATCCTAAAACTAATGAATCTAGTAATACTGAATTTAAAGTAAAACGTGCCTTTTCCGAGCTTGAGAGTAATTTAATAGAAACTTTCTCAGAGAGTCATGAGGCAAATTCATCCGATTTCGGTCAAAATACAAGTTGGGTCTTTGACACAGCTGCTACTGCACATTTTTGCAGTAATAAAAGTTTATATTATAGTTTTGAACCAGTTAGTAATATGCAGATGACACTTGCTGTTGGGGAAAAAGAAAGCCCAGTTGAAGGAAAAGGCATAATTCATTTCTTAGTAAAAGATAAGGATGGTAAATTTAGTGATATCATTTTAAAAGACGTTTTATATAATCCTAATTTACGTAGAAACCTTCTATCGGGAGGTAAACTAGAAAGATTAGGTATTAACTTCGTTGGAAGTAAGGGTAAAATTCATGTATATGATAAAAGTTGGAATGAGCTGTTTTATGCATTAAGAAAAAATGATCTGTATTTTTTGAAGCCGTCTAAGTATATAACCATGAGTAAAGTTAAAAATGAATCTGTTATCAGCAAATCAAGTAGAGAAAGTTAATACTAGTGATTTATGGCATGAAAGATTTTGTCACATTAATAATGATTATGTCTTAAATACAAGTAAGAATGATAGTGTTAAAGGACTTCCAAAGTTGTTTGGATTAACTGAAGATTGTATTTCATGTAAACTTGCTAAGTCAAGGAGAGTGTCTTTCAAATCAATGGGACAAATAAGGTCAAAAACGTCCTCTTGAGTTGTTACATATGGATTTATGTGGACCACTTCCAGTTTTATCTCAGGGTGGTAATAGATACTTTTTTACGATAGTAGATGATTTTTCTTGTAAGGTTACTGTTTTTCCCATCAGGAATAAATCTGATGCTTTTCAGACATTTATAAGATTCCAGAAAAGGGCCGAAAGGTTCTTAAATAGAAAGGTAATTTCTGTTAGGACTGATGGAGGACTCGAATTTTGTAACCAAGAGTTTGAGAAATTTCTTGAAAAATTGGGGATTCGTCACGAAAAGACTAATCCGTACAGCCCTGAGATGAATGGTGTAGCTGAAAGGTTTAATCTGACAGCTTTGGATGGTGTTAAAGTTTTATTAAAGTCCAGTGGTATGTCTCAAAAATTTTGGGCAGAAGCTCTATTGTGCTTCACTTACACTTGGAACCGAGTTTGCCATAAAAACAAGAAAACTCCATTTGAATTATATTCTGGTAAGAAGCCCTCAGTCTCTCATTTTAAGAAATTTGGTTGTGTGGCTTATGTTGGAGTCCCTAAACAGACTAGAAAGAAGCTCGACATGCGAGCTAAACTAGGGATAATGTGCGGGTATGCACAAACAACTAAGGGTTACCGAATTTTACTATTAGAGGATCAAAGAGTTATTGAAGCTATTAATGTCAGGTTTGATGAGATTAAAAGGGGGGTTGAGTTAGTGCCAGATTCGAAAGGTTCACGGTTCACTTTATTTAAAGATTTTCCAGAGGATGGCGATATCTTCTCATTGGCAGATGATGATTTAATTAATTGGTCAGAATCTCCTAGAGTAGTTGAAAGTACATCTAAACCTATAGTTGAATCGAGAGAAATAACTAGTTTAGAACAAAATGTAATTCCATGCAAATCTATTGATTGGGTACGTAAGGCTGTTCCTCGTAGTGATGGTTCCAGAATAGATATTTATTATGGTATTGAGGGAACTAATGTTAGACTGAGATCATTTAATGACGTAATGGGTTATTCTGCGAGGAATAAAATTCAGTGCGATTAAAACTTATTTAATTTTAGTGGAAAAAATACCGAGTCGGGCAAAGTCAAGGACTTGTTAAATTTGAATGAAGCAAACTTATTAGAAGTAAGAATCCTGAGAACTTATAAAGAGGCTATTAAAGTACCCGAGGCATCTAAATGGGAGGATGCAAAGAACCGAGAATTAAAGGTTATGCATGAGCGCAATGTTTGGGAGCTCGTAAAACCTCCAAAAGATGCAAAAACATTGGGTAATAGATGGGTATATATGTTAAAGAGAAATGAGCAGAATGAAATAGTTACTTATAAGGCTCGTTTGGTTGCACAGGGATTTAATCAAATTAAAGGGAGAAAGTTATGACGAGGTTTTTAGTCCTGTTGTAAATTTCTCGATTATAAGGTTATTTTTTACCATATTTGTGTGCTTGTTTAAATGTGCAAATTGATATTAATAATGCCTATCTTTATGCTAATTTAGATGAAGTAATTTACATGTCCCAACCTGAAGGTTTTGTTGTAGAAGCAGACAAAGTTTGTACACTGAAAAGAGCAATTTATGGACTGCACCAAAGCGGTCGGCAATGGTTTTTGGAAATGGATAACGTACTCAAAGACTTGAACTTTTTAAAACTTGAATGGTGCAATTGTGTTTATATGTATAAAAATAAACTGATATTGTTGTTGTATGTGGATGATATAATTTTGTTTGCCAAAAACAGGAAATACTTGGAATTGGGAATAGATTTATTAAAGAGACATTTTGAATTAAAAGTTTTAGGCAAGACTAAGAAGCTTCTAGGTATAGAATTTATGGAGGTCGACGGCAAACTTTTTATACATCAAAATTCATATATTGATAAAGTTTGTAATTTATATTCCAAATTTAAATTTCCAATAAGCTTGTTGCCTATCCCTAAAGGACAGGTATTGTCCAAATTAGATTCACCTTGTACTAAGCCAGAAGTTGAAGAAA